>VZRW01005843.1:177753-188472 GCA_013398125.1 Aegotheles bennettii | reverse complement strand
CGGGGCGGGAGGGGGAGGGCGGGGGCAGGGGCAGGGGGGAGCCCGCGGGCGAGCCCTGAGCGGCGGCTCCTGCCCCCTCCGGCAGGTGATCCATCGCGTCCCGCTGAGGCAGAACCACGTCTGGAAGCGGAACGTGGGCCGGGCGCTGCGGATCAGGCCGGTGTACGACCGGAGCGTGGAGGGGTGAGTGCAGCCCTGCGCGGCCGCTGTGCCCGGGCCGGGCACGGAGCCCCGCTAACCCCGCCTGTCTGCTTTGTTTGCCCGAGCGCAGGTTGCTGCCCGAGAAGAGGCACCTGGTGAAGGTACGTCCCGTCCCGTCCCGCCCCGCCCCGCCTGGGCCCTCGCCGGGGTGTGGGTAACGATGTGCGCGAGGGTCAGGCTCTGCTGTAATTAAGGCTCTGGATACCCGAATTTCATCTCCTCTGCCCGGGGAAACCAACGCTTTGTGTGGAGGTTCCCAGCGCCCCCAGTGTTCCCTGGAACGCGGTGTGGCAGGAGCTGGCCGTGTCCCGATGTGCGGGGTCACAGCGAGGTGCACACAGCTTTTAAAGGGTTTTTGACAACACTAAGAGTGCTTTAAATATCTCTCCTTGGCTTCCTTGGAGACACTGGGCAAGGAAGTTCTGGGCCCCTCACGTCAAGAAGGACATCGAGGGGCTGGGGGGTGTCCAGAGAAGGGAACAGAGCTGGGGAAGGGGCTGGGAAATGTCTGATGGGAACGGCTGAGGGAGCTGGGGGTGTTCAGCCTGGAGAAGAGGAGGCTCAGGGGGGACCTCCTGGCTCTCTCCAGCTCCCTGAGAGGAGGTTGGGGTGAGGGGGGGGTCGGTCTCTTCTGCCGTGCCCACAGTGAAAGGATGAGAGGAAACGGCTTTAAATTGCAGCAGGGGAGATTCAGGTTGGACGTGAGGGACAATTCCTTCCCTGGGAGGGTGATTGGGGGTGGGAATGGGTTGCCCAGGGAGGTGGTGGAGTCCCCGTCCCTGGAGGTGTTCAAGAGGTGTCTGGATGTGGCGCTGGGTGCTGTGGGTGAGTGGGGATGGAGGTGGGGGTTGAACTGGGTGAGCTTGGAGGTCTCTTCCAACCTCAATGATTCTGTGATTCTAAGGAGTAAAAGAGAGCTCAGCAATCAGGCTTGAGGATTGTAGGGAGACAGGAGCTCCAGGGAAATTTGTGATGGGCAATTCCCAGTGACCAGGGAGTTCAGGGTTAAAGTAAATTCAGCTTCTTTGAAGTTGTGTATTCAAATTAATACCGACTTCCTTCTCATTTTGTCATTCCAGTAACAAAATATGGGAATACTGAAGGAAAATATTTCATAAATGTATTGATAACCCAGACTTCCCAAGAAGCTAAATTGTTTGCCCTATTCTGCTATATCACAGCATCTAGCAAGTTTCACATAACTTGGTAGTTAATGCTATAAGGTGACTTATGTCTGCACTGCTACAGGGGGACTTTTATTTTTGTTCTATTTAGAACAAGCTTTTCCCACAAGCTATCTCTTACCTGGAGAAGACATTTCAAGTGCGCAAATCCACGGGTACTATATTGCTGAGCAGGTATGTGGAAGGTTGTTGAAAATCACTTGCTGTATTTGATGTTTAACATTATGTTGTATACCCTTTAAAATAAGAACAGAATGAAAACCTAAGAAATGCCCTCCTGAATCAGACCAGCGATCCGTCTGACCCAGGGGGTGGTAGCAGATGCTGTTTAGGGAGCATACACAAATCTGCCAACCTTTTGTGAGCAACGTCTACATTGATCACATCTGGAGTGCTGTGTCCAGTTCTGGGCCCCACAGTTCAAGAAGGACAGGGAACTGCTTGAGAGAGTCCAGTGCAGAGCCACAGAGATGAGTAAGAGAGTGGAACATCTCCCTGGTGAGGAAAGGCTGAGGGAGCTGGGGCTCTTTAGCTTGGAGAAGAGGAGACCTCATTAGCGTTTATAAATATGTAAAGGATGGGGGTCAGGAGGATGGAGCCAGGCTCTTCTCCAGGGCCAGGGATGGCCAGAGATAGGACAAGGGGGAACGGGCGCAAGGTGGAACACAGGAGGTTCTGGGTGAACATAAGGGAGAACTTTGTCACTGTAAGGTGACAGAGCCCTGGGCCAGGCTGCCCAGAGAGGCTGTGGAGTCTCCTGCTCTGGAGACATTCAAACCCTGACTGGGTGCATCCCTGTGTGCCCTGCTCTGGGTGGTCCTGCTCTGGCAGGGGGGTTGGACTGGATGAGCTTTCGAGGTCCCTTCCAACCCCTGACACTCTGTGATTCTGTGTGATTGGAGTTTTTAAAGGGTATTCATGCTGCCTGTTTCCTTTTACACGTACCCCCTTGTATGAACCTGTTCCTAATCTCTCTCTGGGCCTGTGGATACTCCATTAACAACTGGAAGCTTTGTGTCTTCCAGAGCAGGATAACTGGCAGTTCTCACAGCGGAAGTTACATTAAATACCAGTATCACAGTGTCATTTGGTGCTGTAAGACTATTCTACAGTTTCTTCTTAATTGTAGACCAGTGCTGACTGTCTGTCATGTTTGATTGAAGGCAGTGTGCAACAAACCAATACTTGAGGAGAAAAGCTGACCCTCACAGATACTGCCGAGGAGCCTGTGCAAACCACACGAGATGTGGGCCAGTTATAGTTCCTGAGAAACACCTCCAGGTAAGCTTAGCCATCCAAGTGCTTCTCAACCTTTGAAATATTTTTGTTTGTGGAAATTAATAAAAAAGTGACTATCGTGAGCTGTGCACAAGTGACCTGTTAGTGGGAGATCACTAAGTTTGAGTGACAGTAGAACAACTGGAGTTAGTGGGAGTGTCATTAGTTTGTGCTGTTGAACCAAAATCCAACAAAACTGGACTGTTTGCTCTTCTCTGAGCCTGTGTTGTAATGAACTGTACAGAGATGAGATTTTCAGCTTGTTAAATTGCTACCAGCCACTTCATTATTTACCCTTATCACGGCATTAATAATGAGTTTTGGCTTCTTTGAAGAGGTTGTCCACTGAACCAGGAGCACGGTGCAGGAAGTGCTTCTAACTTGTGTTCGTGCATGAATTTTTGATTCAACTACAACAGGTGATCAGTAGATTTCTTTCTTTTTCTTGGCTTGAAGTTTCAACTGCAGTATTCAAAATGTACCAGATGACCCAGGAAATGCAATTGTTACTTAAGTATGCTATTTATGTGAGCCAATTATTATTTTTTTTTTAATTTGTAGGGAAGAAAGAGCTCTAATCTTGGGATACCTAGCTTGGCAGGCCTTTTTTTTTTCAAAAGCTGCCACCTTCCTGGTGTCTAATAAATCAAAGGAGCTAGTCACTTGGAAGTCATTCCCTGGCTCTGGTTTTGCTTACTGTCTTCACAGGGAGTTTTCTCACCTTCCACTGTCTTACAACGGGTGTCGTTCTTGGCTTCAAGCTAATTGGCTTTTGTGGTGCAAAATTTTGGTGGTGGCTAAAGTATTTTAATTGTTTTATTTGAACATTGTCAAAGCAATGCAGGGTGTGCAATGAGACCGAGTGGCTCTGTGGACCCACTGGCTTACCTGACCAAGAAGGCGTTCGGGATGCTGACTTTGTGCTCTACGTTAGTGCTCTGACCACCGAGAGGTGTGGCCATGAGAATATCATCGCCTACGCAGCCTACTGCCAGCTGGAAGCTGAGATGGACAGGCAAGTGTTTCCTCTGGTACAAACTTCTTCAAATGAAACTTCAGAGTTTTTTAACTGTAGAATTTAGCTGAGGAATTTCATTCAAGGCTAATCCTCCACTGTTGACTAAACTGTCAAGATCCTGCTTCTGTTGAAACTCGGCTGCACTTACACACGTTTAAAGGAGGATGAGGATGCAAATGGGCCCTGTTTATGTGCCTTCTGTTCATAGCTCGGTTGTAGTCATTGTAACAGGCTCTTTGCACCTCTGTTGTCTCCTATCTAAAGTTCAGTTTTCCTGTACTGTTGTCACTAACACCTGTGCAGAATACTGACTGTAGAGACTGACCCCATCCTTTCCCATTTCAACAGTAAAGCAGTCGCTGTATTGCAAACAGACTATTTATTAATTATTTATTATTTTCTTATTATTAACTATTTATTATTGGGGAAGTTGTTTGGAAGGACTTATTTTTACATTATTCTCCATTTTGTTCTAAGTCTTCTGCCTCTTCAGGTGAACGTGATTTGAATTTGCTAGTGTTTTGCTGAAAACAATTCCATTTTAAAACTGTCTTCCAGGCCCATAGCAGGGTATGCCAACTTGTGTCCCAACATGATTTCAACGCAAGCTCAGGAGTTCGTTGGCATGTTGTCTACAGTGAAACATGAAATCATCCATGCATTGGTAAGGGTTGATGTTACGTTCTCTTTCCCTGATATCTGTGCCTGCTTCCTTCCAGCTTGTTGCAAGAGAAGGATGTTTGGTGCAGGGAAAGCTCTTGCTTTGGCTCCTTCAGCTTTGTGTGTTAACTGCCTCAAGGTGTGGTACTTCCAGTGTGTCAGCTGTGGGAGTGAGAACTCTCCCATGGCTTTCAGCTTGGGATGTGAATGTCTTACCAAAGGTTTCTGTGCGCTTGGCTTTTAACTTGAAGGGTTTCTCTGCTGGACTGTTTGCCTTTTATCGTGATGATGATGGAAAGCCTTTGACAACAAGATATGCAGATGGACTCCCTCCATTTAATGAAAGGTATTTGATTTTTTTGGGCCTCTCAGTACTCCCATGGAAGGATGTTTTCATGTTGTCTTTTTAGGATGTGTTCTTGCCTGTTGAAAATTCAGCTTGATTCCATTATTAGGATGCTTTGCTTTATTATGTTCAAGCATTGGTGTGGGGTGGTTTTTTAGTCTTTCTTTGCATTGGCATTAAGTGCTTGTATTAGCCACATAGATTACAGACTAAGGCAGGATTTCATTTATCAGGAGGCTTGAAGTTAAGCATTAAAATTGCCCGTGCTTGAATTTCGATGCTCGTGGAACACCTGACTCAATTGAGACTTGTATTTTCTGTAGTCGGTCTGAAGCCAGTGCAGTTCCTTTTTAAAACATGTATCATTCGAGGTTCACAGTGATGTGGAACTGGCAATGTGTGTAGTCTGCTGCAGGATTTTTCTGACTTGTTATTGAATGAACAGCTAGCCATTTTTTTTCTTCACTTAGTTGATACTGTAGAAACGTTCTTCTAGGGTTTTTTTTGGAGATGGAAGAATAGAGAGCATTTGGTTCTGTTCACCTTCTGTTTTATAATAGCAATTCTGAGGATTTTTATTTCATTTTTTTAATGAAATAAATTTTTCAGAATATTTTGGAATTTTTTCGGTAACCACAGAAAATACGTTTTGTGTCTACAGACATCTTATTAATAATATTACCTTGGCTTATTAAATCAGAGTTGTGCACATAACGAATGCATATCTTATGAAGGAGAAATGATGCATAATAAACTTAAACTCCAGGAAGCACAAGGAAGTGTAGAGTTTATTAATGATTCTGTATCTTACGGAGATAAATGTTTACAGGGTAGTGTGTACTTATGGGAAAGACTTGTAACCAAAACATTCTTGTTACAGTCTAGGTTTGTATCAGTGGAGCAACAGAGTCGTTCATAAAGCAGTGAGGTTATGGGACATACGTGGGGGCAAAATGCTGCGCCATGCTGTTTATCTTCTAATAACACCTCGTGTCGTTGTAAGTGTGAATTAACTTAAACTTCTACACTTTGTATGCCCGGTTAGCATGGCATTCTCCAGTCACAAGTATTTCTTACTCTTTAAGAAGTAATAATCTAGCATTGAATACCCTTTTCCTCAAAGTGTGGCCCAAAGACTATGCGATGAAGACTCTAACTAGTGAGAGGGTGTATCCAAAATAGAGTGGAAAATACTTGACAGTATGAAATAAATAAATTGACATAGTGAGAGACAATGAAGGGACTGGGAATTATAAAGGGTTAAGCAAAAGTGATGTTGAATAGATTCCTTAATACTACTCTTTAGATGTTTTCCTACAGACTTAGGCACCCACTGCCTTAACAGATAGTGTTGTCACTGCTTTTCTCATAAGTCCATCTGGTTTTCTACTCTTCTCTTTAAAATCATTGTTTTAATATTTTCCTAATGTTATTAATTACAAAATAATGCATTTAACACTTTATCATGTTTGAAAAGAAATTTCTCAAGTATTCTTGGAAATCCTTCTTGCTTGCCACGCCTCTGACTCTTCCCCCTGTCCCCAGCAGAACATACGCTTGAGTGTAACAAATTGATATTGGAAATGAGTTAGTGTTAATCATATTTGGCCCTAAATATATATTATTTTTTGTTTTAAATCTAACACAGTGTATAGAGCAAACTTGGTTGAATTACTCCTGTTTTGAAAGTTGGCCATGCTGGTCAAACTGTTGAGCACATTAAAGGTGTTCCTGGGTGGGGCTGCCCTGGCAAAGGCTGGGCTCCTGATGGTGAGACCACACCATTGTTGTGAGACCTCGTAAGATTTTCAAATATTTTGCAGAAAACACTTCCCCATGCAAAACTAGTTGACGTGTATGGCTTCCTAATAGAAAAGTGTTTTTTCTCTGAAATGTTTGGCAGCAGCAGGGTTGCAGTGTTCTTACATAGCTTGGGGATTTTGTTGTGGTTTTTTCATATGGTCTTTAGTGCACCCGTGGTCTTCTCAGCTAATTCTGTTGCTGTTTTATTCTGGTAAACTTCCATCGTTTATTTCTAGGAGATAAGTAGACAGATTGTTAGGCTTGGTGTTGGGGTACTTGCTGGCTTAGTCAGCCTCTGAGTAGGAGAAGTGTTTTACATTTGGAGGAAAACAGGATGGTAGGAAAAGAAATGCTGAAATACTTGTAAAAGATACTTCTAGAACGTTAGGACTGCATGTGAGTATCTGCCTCAATATGTTGAGAATTGCGTAAAATGTTTTATTTTTAGGAAGAAGCTCGAAAACACTTTAATTGTCCTATTCTAGAAGGAATGGAGCTTGAAAATCAAGGTGGCATGGGTACCGAGCTCAATCACTGGGAGAAGAGGTTGCTGGAGGTTAGTGCTGATGTTAAGAACGAAGAGGGATATGGGAATGTCCGCACCCCCTTGCCTTTATTTTTAGGTTTATAGGGGTACTATTGGAGCCTTGAAAATGCAGGTGTGTAAAACCTCAGTGAAATATATCACAAACACTACTAACCTATAAATACTTAAATGCCCAATTTCTAAATAAATCTTTTAACCTTATTGGTAAGTCTCAGAGTGTGAACTTGAGATAAGCTGATAGCTAAAAAAGATAAATGTTTCTTTCTCTTGTCTGCCATTTATCCTTTTGAGAAGGTATATTCCCTTTTTAGGGGAAAGGGGGTATTCCTTTGAGTCAATTCAACTTTGCCACCCTCTGCCTCTTATACACTAAGTACCTGATTGTTCTGCCTATTCATTATAATGACTTCATCTTTATTCATGTGCCCTGGGGTTAGCTTTTACCTTCTCTACTCCAGAACCTCATCTGATCAAGGAAACACTTATTTCCCTTGTGACATTTAAGCTTGTTTTTATTTATAACTTTGCATTGTGTGATATTTTTGATAGAGATGCACTTTCTAGATATTGTTGTCTGCAGTGAGGTAAACAAGAAGGGCAGACCTTTTTGTGAAAGTAATCCTGACAAATACATATTTCTAGAGACAGAAATCGTTAGCTCTTCCTGCTTTTCAGTAGCCTTTGGTACACTACAGTAGCTTAAAGCCAATTGAAAAGGCTGCTGTTAAGAATGAGTGCAATTCTAAGGATTCAATAGGATTAGTCAAAATGAGATAATTACTAGTCTCCTTTCCACCTTCCCAGTGAAGGTTTTTATCTAGAAAGTAACTCGTATAGTTTGGTTTTGTCTTGACCCAACTTCCACATAGCAGATTTGGCACTAATAAGTCTGGTGGTGCTAACTCCTCCTAACCACACTATTATGGAGAAGGGAAGAGTGGAAAACTACAGATGAGATAAAGTTCAGTAATAGAAATCCCAGAGTTGTGTAATTAAGGATGAGTGACTTTTGCTGCAAGTCTAAAGTTTATCAGGTGGAAATGATTGAGCAAGATAAAGACACAGTGTTAGAATTGCCAGTTATAAGATGATCAGGAAACTCCAAGGTGATCAGAGTTGCTCTTTGAGGATGGTGTGAACTTGCTTATTTTTAGATGGGATGGAAAATTCCACTGCTACGCTAATAAAGCTTCCTTTGGAGAGCTGCATTCCTAAAGTCATGTGTCCTGTGCACCTTGATCCTGAAAAGGACTACTGGAGATTCTAGGAAAATTAAAAATCAATCTTGCACAAGAAAATCAGATGAGCTTGGCTTTCATCTTTCCAAAAGGAGAGAGAAGATATGGTGTGATTGCTACTGATGAATATGCTAGTAAAAGGAAGAATTTAGTTTTACCTAAAGAAAAATGAGTTTACATTGGTCGTGAATAACTTTTACTTGGAATGAGGTTTCTGACTTCTAGAATTCTGACTCTGTAGGGTGGAGTGGGGAGAGAGTTGCACTCGATCCCTTTTATGAAAGAGGCTGGGATTTGATTGTCAACAGTAGGAAGGGACTGCTTTTTCATAGGAAGCATTTTATTACAATAATGATTTTTAGTGGCTTTCTAATAGTAACTGGTAACTTTCAGAATGAAGCAATGACTGGATCCCATACACAGAATCGAGTCTTTTCCAGGATCACCTTAGCATTAATGGAAGACACAGGGTAAGAATTAATAAGAACAAGGTTTTTTTGCTTCATTTGTGCTTGGTTTTCATTGTACTCAATTGTATTTGGAATTGATACGCTTGCGCTTATCCATCTGCAGCACAGTAGCTAATTGACATAATTAACATTGCATTAGAAAAGGAGGATGTTAATTTTTCTTCATGTATTTCATTCTTAATCTAGCCTTAAAAAGATGTACTACAATGTGTAGTACTAATTGTAGTGTGTGTTTACGTTTTGTCTTAATGTAAGTCTTCTCTTGGTTACGCACCATACATATTATATTTTTCAGCTCTAGCAGATAGAAACATAAATGGAGGAAAAGCAAAATTACCTAAAATGTCATTTTTCTGTCTGCATTGTTCCTTTGCAGATCCTGATGCATTGCTGCTGGACAAATAAGCAATAAATTTTTCTTTTGGTTCACTGTGACTTGTAAAATAGTGGAATTGTAGTATATTTTGTTACAGGCAAAAAGGGATGCAGTTTCCCTTTATTTGAAGACATTAAAGAGTAGTATGAAGTTCTTTGAGCTGCTGTCTTGCTAATCAGAGCACTAATTTTTGAAGTAACTGAAGTAACTCATTTCAAAATACCTTTACAGCTGGTATAAAGCAAATTACAGCATGGCAGAGAAATTAGATTGGGGACGCAATAAAGGCTGTGACTTTGTGATGAAGAGCTGTAAATTCTGGATCGATGAAAAGAGACGAAAGTAAGAACACAATCTTTTTAACAAATAAAGAGGAAACCCTGATGCTTGTTTACATTTGTCCTTCAATTGCAACTCGGTGATGAAGAAGTAGATGTAGATGCAAATTAACAAGGAATGCTGTCCTATACCTTCAGAATGCACCCAAGGAGGAGCATACCAAATGTATTAAGAGCAGAAGCATCCCATGCAATATATAAAGAGCCAAGCATCTTGGGGTGTAAATGCATTTACACTGTAAGAGGGCGATGCTTTATAGAGGAGGGACTTAATCTAAAAGTGCTTGCTTTCTTGTTTTACCCCTTTTAATTGGAAATGCAGCCGATGTCATTTTGCATTACTGGATTGTACTTACAGCAGCAGAAGGGATGATAGCCATCTTCAAAACAAAGCCTTCCTTGTTTGGTTGGTTCTTTGTTACAATACTCTGCATTTCTAGGGCACAGCTGCAGAGTGGGCCCATTTTGCTTGTGTGTTTGTTTTTATTTCTTTAAAGTTTACAAAGCAATGCCATTAAAACTAAATAGGCAAATGCATTGTAACTTTGTTTGCTGGCTTGATATGCTTTGGATTAGAAAGGTCATAACCAGACAAATAACAATAATTAGCCACCAGAGAAGTTGTTGGTGCTGCTTTGTGTGATTGACCAAGTGTGGGGAAGAGTGGGAAGAGGCAGTCTGGACAGACTGTTTAGTTAAATCATGAAAAGCAGTTAAGTGATCTCATGTGATTTTTATTCTTTTTTTTTTTCTTTGAGGAGGCAATTAATCAGTCCATACTGCGACACTTTGAGGAGTAATCCTTTGCAGTTAACCTGCAGACAGGACCAAAGAGCAGTAGCAGTGTGCAACTTGCAGAAGTTTCCAAAGCAGTTACCTCAGGAATATCAGGTATAATGGATCTTCCCTTACCAAATAACTGTTTTAGTTTTTGTACTTCGCAGCCCTGTGATTGCATTTGGTTGCATTTTTTTTCTTCTGAACTAGTAGGTGAGAGTAGATATTGTGAAAAATGCCTGCTTAGTTTATTATAAGGAAGCTGGAGGCTGAAAAAAAGCCTTATGATCTTAATAAAACAATTAGGATGTCACTTGGCCATCTAACCAAATATCAGCTGGAAATGTTGCTGTGTAACAGAAGTCCCCCAGAATGTTTTGTTTGAGGTATTTCTTAACCCAGTCTGCTGCCTCGTGTCCCTGCATGCTAAGAAATCTGTTCTGTTTCCTCCCAAGGAATATGATATTATTGCAAGGGGTGGGG
>VZRW01005843.1:153861-177738 GCA_013398125.1 Aegotheles bennettii | reverse complement strand
TGGGGGCAGGGGAAAGGGTGGAGAGTGATACATGTGAATGTGAATTCTCTGTATTATTTAATATTAAGTACTTCTGGCTCATCTGGTTCGTAGGTACTGTAAGTTGCTGTTAGTAGTGTTCCTGAGTAGTAATAGGTGATGTTCTAGTGATTGGTTCTATTACTACATTGTGCAAACTGCTTCATGACCTATTTTGTTTTGCAGTATTTTGACAATCTTAATGGGTTACCAGCAGAAGAATTGCCTTACTATGGTGGCTCAGTAGAAATTGCTGACTATTGTCCCTTTAGTCAAGAATTCAGCTGGCATTTAAGTGGTGAATTTCAACGCAGCTCAGACTGTAGAATAACTGAAAACCAGCCAGGTCAGTTTTCAGGACTTTAGTATGGTATTGAAGAGATGACATCTGTTCAGCTGCAATGGAATTGCTGTATGTCCAAACTGATTGGATGTGAAATTACTTTTACGTTACTAGCTGTGTAAAAGCTGTGCTGGGGTGAGAAGCACAGCACAACTACTGCGTACACCCAGGAAGCAAACACTCACACCTAATACAAGAATTGCATAAGAGCTGAACAGAAATTAACCCAAATGATCCAAATGTAAGACAAAGGGTGGGGGGTTGCTGGTTGTTTTCTGTGTCTGAAAAATAATTCCACTTCCTGCCTTTGTAGATTTTTTTGTTTTGTTTTGTTTTTTGTTCAAGGCAAGGAGCTTTGTGAATTACCAGAACATGGGCTTGTCTTCCAGGGTAGTACACGAACAGTGAATATTGTGGAGCTTCAGAATGCTGTAGGATATTACCTGTCTGCAGTTGTCTCAAAAACAAACGAATAAACACCTTCTGCCCTCCAGCCAGCAATCACAGCTGGCACTCTGGTAGCAAACATATTCACATAGTTCTGATGCAAAGTGCTATTTTCTGTGGGTTTTTTTATCTTGGGTTTTTTCCCACTTTATATTCAAGACAGTATAATTCCCAAATTGATAATGATTCAGGGTCTGAAAGATTCAAAAAGTAAACCTTGAATTGCAAGTGGAGACATTGACTAATTGCAGCATATTAAGTTGATGTGGACTTTCTGTTCCCCTAGTAAGTTGCAATTCAGTATGTTCTTTCTACCTTAGATCCTACCAAAAACTATGGTGCAGAGAAATATGGACCAAACTCTGTATGTCTTATTCAGAAATCTGCTTTTGTCATGGAACAGTGCCGGAGGAAACTCAGTTACCCTGACTGGGGTAGTGGGTGTTATCAAGTAAGTATGTGTTGGGTTTGTATTTTTATTTTTTCAAAATAACATTAAGGGAAAAGTCAGTGTGTGAGCTGGCCCAGGCAAGATGCAGGAACGACCACAAGACCATGGATGAAATGCACTGGAATGGGCTGCCCAGGGAGGTGCTGGAGTCACCATCCCTGGGGGTGTTCAAAAAACGGGTTGATGAGGCACTTGAGGCCATGGTCTGATGGTTAGGAATGTGATGGGATAAAGGTTGGAATTGATGACCCTGGAGGTCCCTTCCAACCATTATGATTCTATAAATTGATTGTAGCTACTTCATTGAGTGGGGGGGATCCCCGAAGCAGCACCAAGGCAGAGGCACCCAAGTGGGTATGTGGGCACACACCTGATGTTTTTGCCTGTGTTTCAGGAGTACACACAGGTGTAGTTCACCACTGTGCTTTGATCTTTCCCACAGTGGGGCAGGTATCTCAAGCATGTTTGATAGGATGCCTCTAAGGCTATCACAGGCCTATGTTATCTAAACACAGATGATGTTCTTGTCCAACACACAAGGCTAAATAACAATTAGTATGCTAGATGTGTTTCTGACACCCCAGCTGCAAGTCACTTGAGTGTGTTTGCAATCCCCCTCACCAATCTTCTGTTATTTTCCCACAGTCAGGCATAAAATGTAAGCTGTGACTGTTGAACTGCACATGGACACTGTACATCATCTTCTCTGCCTTAAATCACTAGATATATGACATGTCTTGAAAATAAGTATCTTCCAGCCACGAGCCTGTAGTGTAGATCGTGCATCAAGTTAAGCCTGTGGCCACTGGGAAGCCTGTGTGTTACTTCCAGTCCTGCTAGGGACTTCTGCCTTACCATGTGACACTTTCTCCACAGCTAAGTAGGAATACTTGCACTGGAATCTTCTGTAGTTGAAGCTTAACATTAATTAGCCACCCTGATTTTTCAAAGGTGGAAGGCACCGTGCACATGTCACTTATTTTTTGTTTTCCTCCTCTTTAGGACTGTCTCACTAAAGGTGTCACTTTCAAAAATAGCACAACTCTAAAAGGTAGTCATTAGCAGAAGCCAAATTTTACTTGTTCTCGGTTGATGATCTGCATAATTGTACAGAGTACAGTCAGTGCTTTAGAGCATTCTCAAACCAAATAACTGCTCTGAGTGCATCAGGATACTTGTGGTTAATCTATGCTCTGCTTACCAGGTGTTTACTGAATGTAGTATTTGGTTGTTTAAAGAACCTGCAAACCCCATAACGTGTTTCTGGTAAATCATAATGCAGACTTGACTTTTACTCTTCTATTTTAAGGTTTCTTGTTCTCCACAAGGGCTGCATGTTTGGGTCAAGGACACTGTGTACTTGTGCAGCCGCTCGGGTCAGGTATTAACTGTGAGGATTCAGATGAATGGCTGGATACACGTGGGGAATCTCATCTGCCCGGCCTGTTCGGACTTCTGTGACTCCTGTCCTCCAGAACGGGATCCTCCAGCTTCTAACTTAACAAGAACTGCACCAATTGGTAGGTTGCCCTGTGATTTGCTGAGGTGTAACTTAATCTAAGGTGTCTGAAAACACCAAAGGCTCTGACTACCAGAGGAGCAGGAAAGAAGAGCCATGGGCTGGCTATTCTACGGTCCTTGGTGTAGGAGTTAAAGGAAGGTGGCAAAGGTGTTCTGCTTTTTGGTGTGCAGTCGTGCTTTTGTTTCTGGGATCAGGATAGTGGCTAACATAGGAGAGAAATATGTCTGGAATGTAAATGTCAGGTCTTCTCCTGGTGACAGCCCCAGAAATCTAGCTTCAGTCTAGCAACTCGCCAGAAAATCTGATCTGTGTTCTGAAGGCCATATCACTTATTATAATGTCCAAAATTATCACCGTGGTGAAAAGAATTCTCACTTGTATAACTCCCCAGTGGCAATGTTAATGCTGTAATCCAGAGCATGGAAGAGAGGTGTCACTTTGCTTTTCGAGGGAGGGAAAAAAAGCTGAATTGGCTGACAACCGGTTAATGTTTCATCAGAACAAATGTTGTTTGCTTTCTAAAAAGCCAGTTGGTGAAAGAGAACAGTCTTTACAGTATTTTGCAATAGTGGCTTATTTTTAAGCCTTTAACCAATTCTTTAATTGTTGAATGTGCTGTCTCTGCTGCAATTTTCAAGGAAAAATAAACCTGTTGAGTTTAGCAGCATGCTCAGTTCTTTTCTCAAAGTGGTGCACTTGGGTTTGTGTGTACCCTTTCAGATAGTTTTGGTTTTGTCTCGGAGATAGCAGCGTTTCAGTGGTTGGTGGAATGACTCCTGTAGATCAGATTTTGGCATGAGAAAGCTGTAACCTTGGAGATTCACATCTCCAGCATCTGTTTGAACTCACGCTCCGTGTTTCTCACATGTGTGTGTGTAAACCAAAAGGTTTCATCTGCGCAGGTTTACATTTGTGTCTGTTGTTTTCTTAAGCCTCGTGTTGTGTGATTGCCCACATTACAGATGAACTCCCCAGTTCATGGATTGGGTTTTCCCCTTCTCCCTTCATCCATTCTTTTTTTTTCTCTGCCCCCCTCCTTCAGCTTGGTGTTTGTGGTTTGGGATTTTTATGTGATTTGCAGCCATACAGATTAAAAGTGTTCATAGAACAGTCTTTTGAGAGTCTGTGGCTTTGCAATGCTGCTTCTCCCCACTCATGCCATAGAAAACTTCCTGCTCTTTTCTTGCAATATCAATATTTTTTTCTCATTTGTTCTCAATTGGTGTTAGTGAAGGAATGGAAAAGTTTTATTTAATTGTAAAGGGAATAATCATATTATTTGGTTGGTTTGAATTCCTACCCTTGAAAGCTAGAATAAATCAGTGCAGATTACTGTAATTATGGTTTTGCTCTTTGGTGGTTTTTAGTGTTCCATTTGTTATTTTATCTTCTCTTTAAATGTAAAATTTAAAGGCTGTATGATGTTTTGTTTTTTATTTTAGACTTATGCTCCTGCTCATCTGGCCTGGTTGTAACCCTTTGGCTGCTGATGGCTAACTTAATTCCGCTGCTAACAGGATTATTTCTCTGTGCATAGAGCTAAGCACGTGGCAGGATGTTCCAAGATGATACACCATCACATTGCACTCCTTATGATGGAGCACTGAGTTTTTTGTCTCTGCAGGCAGCTGTCTTCTTCTGAACCTCATCTCTCCTGGCAAGTATTGGTGCAGACAGTAGTCAGGGAGGGACTGACAAAAGCAACCGGAGTTTGAGAGGAGGAAAATTTATGGTGTCATCTCAATAAGTGCCAGTATTTTCCTGAATTGCAACCTTTGATTTATTTGATGGAGTAACAAGATCTGCTATGCCAACCGTGTTAGACTACCTGGCAACTCAGTCATGATTTGAAATGAGAACTTTTTTGTGATAGAACTGAGGGTTGTTTTTTTGTTATGTCCTCTGTGTGACTGGTAGCAAAGCATCCTCAAACTGGAAATATACCTCAGTGGTTTAGTCAAAAGCCATGTGAAAATCAGTTGTCATCACTACTAATAACCCAGGCCTAAGCAGGTGTGGGATTTGTTTGTTTATTTGTTTGTTTTGTCAATTCCTACAATTTTGGGGGAGAAGAAATAATTTAATGTGATAGACCAGTGGTTGGCAGTTGTCTCCACAACTGGATTCTGCAGCTTTGAGGCTTCTCAGAATTCATACTAGTTTGTGGTAAAGTGGCTAATTCTTGGGGTTCACTTGAACCTTCCTACATGCACAAAGTGGAATTTCAGACTGGTAATCAAGACAACTGTCTAGAAATCCCATTCTCATTTAGCGTGTGCCAGTACTACTGTGAAATTTAAGACACCAAATGTTTGAATATTCTCAGAGTAATTTGCCAGGCAAATGCATTTCGGTTCTGACACCCAGTGTATAAAATTGGGGTAGGTTTTCTGATTATTTTTGATTTTGTTGGTTTGTTTCTTAAATAATAGCATTATTTTTTTTAATAGTATGAACATAAATGCAGTTGTTCTCACTTTAAGTTGAAGGGCAAACAAATAGTGATGGCAGCTATAATCTTACAGAACGATAATGACTTCTCTAGACCAAAAACTACATTGAATGTGTAAAGAAAAGTCTAATCTGTCTTTTTTTTCCTTTTTTCCCTCCAATTTTTCTTGGACATACAAATATTATGGACTATGTGAGTATTTGTAATAAGTTAGAGAATCGGGCATTTTGAACCACACGAGGGCACATCTTGGTACAAAGTTAATCCCTTGATGGACAGAGTATGTAAGGGGAAAGAAATGAGCAAACTGTCTATTTAAGGACAACTGCTCTATACTTACAAGAACACTTGTAAGTATGTTTTTATTTGTTTCTGACTCTGTAATGTGTTACAAGTAGTCCTGCTCAGAGTAAAAGAAACTCTGACATGATCCAATCCATTGCCTGTCCCGTTAGAGTAGTTTTCATTCTTGGAAAAGTGTTAAACTCGAGGGAGCATACGTGCCCAGTGCACAAAAAAATGCAAATACACAGAGGAAGATGATGTTACTCAGTTTCTTAAGTGTGCTGTGATGTTAGAATTGTCAGTGACTAGATCCCTTCCTAAAATGAAAAGTAACAAAAGGGGTAGGGAGTAAAATTTCTCTAGCTACAATTAAACTTGTTTAGTAAGAGAACTTCCATTGTAATTGTAAGAAGATCTTTGTGCCTACTGGACTTGTTTTGGCATTTGTTTGGTTTTTATTTAAAGAAACTCTTACAACACTGCTGAGGTGAGTAAGCTGCAACCTAAAACTGTCTGAAGGCATCACAGTTGAGAGAATACCTTGCACTGGGCTCGTTCCCCTTCTTAACTGCAGGTTAACTTGCTTTGAATTGTACCAGGCCTAGGCTAGCCTTAAACAGGTGTTTCTGAGAAGCAATACAAATTGGGACTCGAGTGCTTTAAATGTGTACAAGTTTGAATTAAGAAGTGCTCAGATTAATAAGCAAACACTGATTATTTTCATATATGCACAAGCAACAGTTGGTGTAAATTGATTCCTTGAAAACATAAAGGTTTGAGAATACATCTTAGGTCCCAGAGGTTGGTATTGTATATTTTTGTCTGTTGTGCAATAATACAGTTTAAATGGTATCACTCAACAACAATGCTTTTGATACTTGAAATGAAATTATTGGTTATTTTTTCTTACTGTGAAATATTTGCACTGTCTGAACTTTCTGCTTAACTTTATAACTGTTAAACTTTTTTACTGGTGTTAATTTATTGTGCTTGGTATTTAATATGCTAGTCTCCTGTTTGTGTAAGTGTAAAATTTGTCATATTTAAGTGAGTACTTTTATCTTCTACGCCGTTGTTTCTCCTGAGGGCTTTTCTTCTTTTATTCTCTTTCCCTGAGAATTAATGGAAAGATGGCTTAAAATATCAATGCTTACCTACTTCTGAATTGTATGCATTAATTCAAGAAAGGGGCTGTAGTGCATTGTACTTACAGGGAAAAAAAAATTTATCTGCCTGCCAGAGCTCTTGGGGTCAGATTCACCAGTACCTGCGAGTAGCTGCATCAGTGAACCCAGTGAAGTAAAACTATTACTGCCTTAATAATCTGAGGTTGCAGTCGTAATTTCTTTGATGTGCAGCCCTCCAGCTGGCTGTGAACTGCAGAACTGGATGTGACTTTGGGGAAGTCGGGGAGGAAAGGTACTTCAGCAGGCAAAATCCAACATGTCAGTGAGTTAGCAGCTGTGTTGGAACTGCCGAGAAAGACGTCAAGTTCAGTTTGAAGTGAGGATGGGTTGGTGACTGTCAAAAAGCATATTTGAGTAAAATAGACTACCTCAGTTCTGTTTGTCTTTGAGTTACCCTTCTAGCCTGCTGTGAACTTCCAAATCTCCAGATGAATTAAGTAAAGACATGTCTCAGGTTTTTAAGAGCAAAAGAAGCATAGTAGGAAGCATAAGCCATTTTTGAGTGTAGAACACAGCTGAAATCGTAGCTTTCAGTTATGTAGCCTGAAGTGTAGTTTCCCCAGTAGAAGTTGGTATTGGTTATAAATAAATACAAAGTTTGCAGACAGCTACTTTAGGTGTCCTGAACACATTGTGGAAAGTCCATCCTATTGCATCTCTTACGTGTGAAAACTTTGAAATGAAGCCCAAATAAGCCTTTGTGTTTTCACCAGAGTGGACAGGGCAGCAGGGGCACCCTGGAAATAGTGCTAAGAGATACAGGACGTAGCTGGTCTGTAGCAGAAGCATTTTCAGTATATTAATGCCCACTGTTTTAATTTTTAAGAAACATTCCATGTTTGCTTATGGAAGTAAATGAGTCTTGTGCTCTCTTCGTACCCAGGTAGTTCAGATCTATAGTATTTCCATTAGAAGTCGAGACAAGTCATACTTCAGGAACACATTTTTCTAGTGTTTCAGACAATTACAGGGAGGAAGGGTAATTTTTGGCTGGAGTATGCATCAAGGAAAGTTACACTGAAAAGCAGACAATTAATTCCTCTTGAAATGAGTTGAGGTCTTGGAAGGCTGTTGCAGCTTGAATGTAGGTGAATTACCAAAAGAGGGGTTTGACCCATGTTAATGATCTGTTGGGTGCAATGCAGCTCATTCTCTCTGCTGCACACTAATAAATTAGGAAGGTGGATGTCGCTTAAGAGCAGGTATATCCACAATCCCTTCCAAGGGCCAGTTGTTTTTTAATCTTCCTGCTCTGCGCACACCCTTCCTTCCCCACATTTCCTAGGAGTGACGTTCAGCCAGCCGAGCAGGTCAAGGTCTTGTCCCTGCAAGATTTAACAAGCAGCTTCTGCCTGGCTGAATGGATCCCTCTTCAGGATTTGGGCCTGTGTTTGGGTGTTAAATAATGTGATCTTACATGCTTCCAAAGTGCAAATGTTGCCTTTTTAATGTGAAGATTACCTTGGAGATAAAACAACTGTTTGGAGAGAACTGGCTGACCTGGAACATGTGTTTCCTATTTTGGTACAGAATGTAAATATAGAGCAAGCTATTTTACATAGAGTTTGACTTGATTGAGATATAAGGGCTAATTTTTGTTATTTATGGAGTAAAAATTTCCTTATTTTACTGTGTAAAAAAAAAAGTGTCATACAAAAGAAGAGAAAGTTGTTCATCAATAAAATGTCTGTAGAAAATTGACTCTTCTCATCCTTTTCTTTGAGAGCTGGCAATTAAGTGCAAGAGCAAGTGCAATAAAGGACGACCATTACAACAGTCATTTATTTGGCAAGAATTTTGAAAAATGAAATTACATCAAGCGTGCATATTGATCACTTTATTAAATGGTTATTTGATACACTTTGAATGTAAAATGTTCAGTTATTATTAGGTGATACATGACTTATCAGCCTGCTGGTGAGTTAAGGAGGTTCTTCAGCTTCCTATCCCATTCTCATGTATTTGATACTTTAAAATTATGCAATATCTAAGTCTTTTTCCACTTGAAATGGAAGATTATAATTCCCTCTTTTGTGTAAAGGATTGGCCATATGATTCCCATTTCAGCTGGAGGAACGTTGGTGTTGTCCTGTGGGGTCCCGAGCCGTTGGCTGTGACCAGGCTGGGTGCTGGGGGAGCTGAGCCACCACGGCTGCTGCTCAGCAGGGATCAGTGATGCTGCAGCCACTGATTCTGGTACCCAGACAGCTTTGCTAGCTGTAAGACTGAGATTTTTTACAATTATTTATAATTACAAGTAATACATTTGTATATATATACACATTACTCTAAATGTGAACGACACAACAACACTCCTCTAAAATGCAGAGTGGAGGCAATTTTATAATCTAAACTTCTTTTTCCCAAGCAATATGTCAGCAGATACATAGATTAAAAAACCCACTTGCCTTCCTCTCTGCTGTTTTGGAAAATCAGATAAAGCAAAGCAAAAGTAGGTTACTCCTCCTTTTTGTTTGCCTTGCCTCTAAATAGGAGTCTTTCAAAAGTGTATTAAAGCTTATAAAATGTGCCACTGTTTATCTCATAGATGGCTTTAACTCTGAAAAACATCAGGTGTGTAAAGTTACCCAAGTGCAGCTATAAGGTTTAACAATGTTTTACGTTTCTAAAATTAATACCATTGGTAGCAAAATAATTAAAAAAAAGCTTTAAAGTTCAGAAGTTGGTAGAGAGATCTCTCTCCCAGAGTGTGAGGTGTTGGTTGAGCTACAGCGGGATCGGGGTGTTAGGCTGGGAAGATGTGGGGAGCTGCACTGGTGTCAGCCCAGTGAAGTTTCCCGGAGGAGTGAAAATGCAGCCCAGTTTCAAATGCAATTTTACAGGATTTCTGTGCGTCTGCAGCGGTCATTTTCATGCATGTATAAAAAGTCAAGTATCACAGAGGGTTTTTCACTCTTGCTTGTTAAGCCCTCAAAATAACAGCATTGCACAAGCTCCGAGCTGAGCTGTGCTCATGTCCTCCCTCTCAGCCTCCAGTTCTTCCCCTCTTGGCTACTACCAATTAACAACTATGATTTGCTGGGAAATCCTGATGCTAGCATAAATCTCTGTGGTTATTCAAATGCCTTTTTTTTGTATTTCAGCAGAGTACAGCAAGTATAACAAAGGTCAGACTGCTACTGAGGATTCATTGTCCTGAATTTAAAACAAAAAACCCCTCAAAACCCCTTCTTTCTCCTTCCTTCTGCCCCTTAAACTGATTTATTTATACATTTGCTTGAACATTCATGTGTGTCTGAGCACAGTAACAGTACATATTTTTCCAGAGAGGCTTACAGTAGGAAACAAATTCAAGGAAGGACAACATCACAAAATACAAAATATTATTTGTGTTTGAGGGGAATTCTCAAAACCCAACATCTGCCCACGTGATTGCATCTTCTTTCTGCCAGACTTTTTTTTAACTATAACTTTTTTTATTTGGATGAGTTCTTATTTTCTTCCTGCATTATTTACTGTTCTCTAAGTAGTATTAGTAGGCAAAATGTTGAGGTTCATGTGAGCTAGATTAAGCTCATTATGAAAATTACAAGGGGAGCTGCTTCCAATCACCAGGAAAGCAGTTCTAGGCAAATGCCCATGTCACTTACTCAGATCAAATACTGGTAAATTGTACATTCATTTCCTGTTCCCTGGGTAAAACATTCAAATTTAAAGGCAGATTTTTACCCCCAGCGTGAGGATACCAAAATACATTCTCTGTTCCTTTTGCAGCAAGTGTTGTCCCGCAGCCTCTTGCTCTGCTTTCCAGAAGTCCTGGGAAGATAGGAGCGTGATCAGGTGAGGAGAGGGGCTCTCTAAATGTGCTCCGGGTGGTTCTGCAGGCACGTGATGAACTCTTGGAGCGATTGACCCTCGTAGCAGATCTTGTAGATGGTTGTAAATAATGGAAACCTAAAAGAAGCGTGTAGGAATGAAAATAGTTTTTAAAGTTTATATGAACATTTCCATTCCATTTATAATGGAAAAAAAGAATGTTGTTACATCAAAAGCAAAGTGGAAAAATTTTCTCTTTATAATGTTAAGTTGGAGATACCTTTACTGGAAGACTATACAGGGCAATTAAGAGCAGCTAGGGGCAATTCTGGGGGGTGACAGCAAAGAGCAGCTGTTTTGGAGACAAAGTTCTTATCCGCTATATTTATTTATAGAAGATCTTGAATTGCATATCCTCTTTTTTTCCCCATGTGCAAAATGCATGTATTATTTGTATTCATTATTGATACCTAAAAGACTAAAAAGAATGAAAATGTCTAATGACTTTCTTTTCCTGGCTTAAAGGGTTCTTTCCCTTTTGCAAGCTGTCTTGGCCATTATGTGGTAAAAAAATGAGCCTGCTGAATGACTTGGAGCTGAGCATGTAACTTTGTGCAATTACAGGGATACTTGTTAGATCGAGTTTTGATTTAAAGTTCATGTCCTGTCAAAATGAGCTTTTCTTTTCTGTCTCTCATTTTTCAAAGATAATGCCACTTGAATAATCTCTGTTATAATTCTAACAGGATTTCTTTTTAAGTATTCATTTAGCAGCATTTGACCTCTCAGTGCTGATAACGTAGGAGGGGGAATAGCATGGAGGGAGGTTCAGCTCTTCAGTTGTGTAAGCGGAGACAAAGCTTTCAAGTTATAAATGATCTTACATTGCCCCAAACAACTAGAAGTGCTTTTTATCACTAAAGCATTGATATCCACACATTACCTATTCAATGCATATAAAATGGTTTTATTAGGAGTGTGCTCTTGAATTTTGTACTGAGATAACCCGGTTAACGTTTGCACGGAGAGCAGTGTTGCTGCCAGCTGCACCCGTGATACACTGAGAACAAGAAACCCTTTGACCCATAGACCGTGTCTGCAGGCTGGCTCTGTGTATACCCTTCAGTCTTCTTCAGGTGGATGGGTAGCTCCTTTGGATTATTATTTTTTTGGTTTTCTATATGCCCGTGGCTTGTTTTTTCTGACGCTGTTCAGCCTTCATCCTGTTCTACTGACCATGGCAACGAGGGGTCAGGCTAAGCTGAGCTCTCACAGTGACCCAAGATGTAGAAAACAGTTAAGGAAATGATCACGATAATTAAACACAAGCACTGTTCAGGAGGTTATGAATCGCTCATCATTTGTTGTTTATTATATTTTTTTAAAAAATGAAAGCACTTACTTATCCAGCATATTTTTCTGTTTCAGAATCTTGTAGACTTCAGCTGAGGTCTGAGGGCCTTGCAGCTTTTGTCCATTCAGCATCTCATTTTCCAGTTCCTCAATGGACTAGAAGAGAGGAGACCGGTTACTTGGATCAGAGGGGATACTGCTGCAGTACAGCAGTTATAGAGAAGGTAAACAGCTAATGACACCTCTGTGAAACACAGAAGGATTTCTTTATGTGTTAGTGTACAATATTTCAAAATCCTCCTTACTTTTCCTGTGCGAGCAAAGGCTTCTGCCACTTTTCTGTTGCGTCCCCCGTAGCAGGTTGTTATCAGGTCAGCGACACCGCAGCTCTCCAGAAAAGTGGCTATCGATACCGGTCCCTTGCAGAACATCTTGGCAAAGGCCACCATTTCCATGAGGCCCAAACGTATAATGGCTGCCTTGGTATTATCACCGAAATCCAGCCCATCGCAGAACCCGGCTCCCACCGCTACGATGTTCTAAAAACAGTTCAGTGGGAAATACAGAGGAGGAAAGGACACGTTCAGGCAAGGCGTGCAGTGCATCAGTGAACACTGAGCCCTAAGAAAATCCCACGAACTTGTCTTCACCAGAACAAGGTTCAGTTTCCAAAGGCCATGAGTTTCTTAGGAGAAAGGTGTCACCGCTCAGCAAAACTGGATGGGCTTCTAGAAGTTTATTATGAATTATCCACTGTTATTCCCGTGGGCAAAAATCGAAGCAGCTTGTTTAATATAATAATATTGTTTAATATAATAATATTGCGATCACGTAGCATGGATGCAACTCATGTTTTGTTTCCCTGCTAGTTCCAAGTTAGGACTCGCTGAGCTTTCTGGTGTAACTATTTGAAATGCCCCACATGGAACCATGCCCTTCTAGGTTTTCTCTGGGGGTTTCTAATTTAGACAGGCATGGGTTTTATGCACAGATGCTGCAGTGGATCAAAATTTGGTTTTCCCTGCAAAAATGATCAGTAGAATTGCCCTTTCCTACAGCTCCAAACAAATCTCTTGGGATCCTAGACATCTTCACAACTTCTCACAATTGTCCTGCATACCTCCCTTCCCACCTCCCAGTTCCCAGTCCCTAAATAAGCACAGTTCACTGTGTGTGAGCAATGTGTCACCTAGGACTGCCACTGTAGTGTTTGCTTCAGGCACGCACGTGCCCCAATGAAGGTTTTTATTTTTTTAGCAATGGCAGTGCCAAAGCAATGATTTCAAGAAGGGCAAAGATTTCCCACAAAGCAGAAACGACCTCTGGTTCCAGTCTGTGGCCAAAAGCAAAACCTGGGTGTATCTGGTTTTGTATGTAAAGAAACATCCCTTTTGGCATGTAAGGCTAAAGAGGACCAGTCCTGTCCTCCCCAGTAATCCCCTGCACGCAAGGAAAGGTGAATTGTTGAAGTACAAAGGATTGAATGCACAAAAAAGCACCAAGGCTAACAGGCTGGAGGCACTTTTAGGATATTTAAAAGCAAACCCTGAATCTCACTCAAGTGCCCCCTGAACTTTGTGATTTTGGTGTAGTTTCTGCTCCAGCTTTGGATTTCAATGTGGGTATTGCTGAGCACCACGCAGAAGTGCTGCCAACACAGAGCATCGCTCCTGATGCAAACTTTGTAGCAGGTTACTACTCGAACCATGGAAATAAGTTACTAGGGGGAGCTCTTTTATGTAGTAAGAGTCTTTGTTCCATGTGCTTATAACACGCAGACAAGAAAATACAGTGGACTAAATTCTGCCCTCAGAAGCAGAGGTGCCTTTGGTAAAATAAAGATAAAAATGCAATTATTTTTAAATGCTTTGCCAGCAGTTGTATTTTTAAGCAAATTTTCCCTTTTATACAGGTTGGAAGGCTGGTATGTGAACTACACACCTTGTCAGTACTCAGTCACATGGTGGTGGCAGGACCCATATTGGACCCCGTGGCTTACACAAGACTCAGGTGAGGGTAGAATTTGGCCCTAATAACAACACTTTGGTTTGAAACCACTCACTTTTAAGGCTCCACAAATCTCCACTGTATCAGAGTCAAGAACCACGGTAATCCTGAAATTGGGAGTCTGCATTAATTCTTTAAAGATCTCCCCTTGTTTTTTGTTCTTGCACCCTGTGGGAAGGAAAGATGAAAGTCAGAGTGTTCTTTGCAGTGTTTCAGAGTACACACAACTAATTGAAGCCTGAGATAAGGTCCCAGGGACCGCTTTACCAGGACCACAAAACCTAACTGGGTGTTGCTAAACAAGAGATTTGTGTGACAGCAGTTCCTGCTCCTGGGAACCAGTGTTAAACGTATGCAAGTCCCAGGTGTTGAACAAGCATCACTTAGTAACACTTTAAAGAGCTTAAAAGTAGCACCTAACACAGCTTTCTGCCCGAGGAAGCTTGTACAACACAAACCTTGCAAAGGGTGATATTTACAAATGGCTTTGTACAGCACAACGCAGTAATTGCTGCTTTGAAAATGCAAACTGGTATAATTGCTAAGTGTTATTATGGGGCGCAAGTGGTTAATGCCCAATTAATTTCCAGTTACAGGGAGATCTGCAGGTTGTGAAGTTGGCACTGCTTGAACACTTTTGTTCTCAGCTCTAGGGAGGTCCCGTGTCATGTCAGTGCAGTGCTCGCCCTGGGTGCTGGGAGGAGGGGGAGAGCCCTCAGCGGTAATGGGGCTGAGGGTTGCCTTTAGCCAGAGAGCCCCCAGCCAGGCAAAGACTTCTGAAGGATTTTCACTTAATTTTTATACGAGGCAGCTTAGTTTCCTTCAGAGAGAGCTCAGCAGTGAGTTTTACCAGCCTGAGGCACCATGCTCTGGTAGCTGTGGGGTTTCTGCCCCATCTCATGGGAAACTTTGAGTTTGCTTCTCGTTCTTCACAGTGATTGATGTTGGGGTTGCTCAGGCTCTTTGACATTGGCTGTTTCTGGGCCACGTGGCTTTCCATGAGGATGAAAGCAAAGGGCAAAGCTCTTTGCACAGTCATCATCAGAGCATGGCTTCAAACTGGGCCAGCAGAAGTTAAATTCCCCCCAAGAAAATGAATATTGCTCAATGCTCCTCACCGTGCCTGGTCCCATTTGTGCCTCATTGCTCTGCCAGCAACCAATAACCAGCTGGTATGGTTTTTACTATTACTGTAACCTTTGCAAGGCAAAGGAACAGTATTGCAGCAATAATTTATTTGTTTGTATTCCCTAGCTATGGAAGGATGTAACTTTAATTTCTGCTGACTTTAAAAATCAGAGGGTTTTCAAAACTACCGGATGAACTTTCCAAACCAGGTCAGACCCAGTCCTGGGAGGATCCGAGGCTTAGCGAGCAGGCTGAATGGGAGGGAGGAACAGATTGTTACTGGGGGTTTTTTTGTTCTTTGTTTTGTTTTTCTTTTTTTAAGACAGAAATTTGAGGATGGGGAAATACACCCCAGGGGGCAGGAGCACGTACGAGCTGCTCGCACTTCGCTGTCTAGACTGTACAGTGCATCAGCTGCTGATGTACTCAGTGCTGGGCCTACGGACAGAAAAGGTGGCTCTTGCCAACTCCTACAGGAACGGGATGAAGCTGCAACTTTTTTAATGGACGAAGTTAGCTGTCAGTTTGGATCTGATCCTGCCAGCACCAAACTCGCTGCAGCTCACGCTGCCTCCCTGAAGGAGCTCAGCGGGCACTGTACCCGTTGGGAACCACACGGCACCCATGGCATCCCCCTGCTCCCTCCAGAGGTTGCCCCATTGCCCAGCCACGGGTGACATTAAGCCACAGCGAGGGGCTCTGATTTGCTCTTAGCTATAGTTACCAATGGTGGTTTCACAGAACTTCTCATCGGCCACTTCCTTGGCGATGTTGGCCCCCATAAGCACGCTGATTTCTATTTTCAGTTTCTCTCGAATGAGGTCAGAGATGAGCTTCAGGCCTTCAGGACCCTCATCAATCCCCTGAATCAAAGGTGACAGACAAAGCCAAGGCATCAGAGGAGCAAAATGACAGCGGTAGAGCACCAGTGAAGCAGAAGGTGTGCTATTGCATGCAGTTCTCTGGTTTTAATTGGAAGGATTTGGATCTTACATTCACTAGCATGAGCCATTAATACACCTGCTCTGGGTTTGGACTTTGATAATTGCAAATTCAAGGCAAGTTCAGGGAGAAGGTGGGGACAGCCAAAGTGAGCCTGCGAGAGGCCCCACGGCCACTGCTGCTGTCCTGAGGCTTTCTTTGATGCTGTGTTTTTCCTTTGTGTTAAACTCTTGTAGTTCAGAACCAGACCTTTAAATTAAGCCTACAAGCAGTGGCTTTTTTGCAAGATCTAAGTACTGAGTGCTTCATCAGTATTAAGGAATGTACTGAACTGTCTCGTTTTTGGGGTTTTTTTTCAGCTAAAGAAGTAAATTTGCAGGAATTTCCTTCCCCTCCCACTTTCCTCTCCTCTGTGTACTTCTGCTTGTGAGATAATTTCTATAGGGGAGAAACAAAAAAATGGGGAGAAGAGCTGGGGTTGCAGTCTGAAAACTTGAATTACATTTCTTACAATTTTAAGTTGGATATTTCCTGTAATACCATCAAAAGAAGAAGTAGGAGACCATATTCCTACATTTTGCCTCCAGCTTTTAGTTTGAGATTCTCTTAAAATATTCATTCCTTTTAAGATTATGATAATCTGGTGCCTCTAACCTTAAAAAGAGATTCCTCATTTCATGCCAGCTTGAAATTGCTTCAGTTCTGCAAAATCATTAGTGTTATTGTGCCATTTTAGTGCTGCCAAGAACAGCTTTAGCGTGTACTTGGACGAGGCACTTTGACCCAGTGCTCTTTCCAATTAGGAGTTAATTGAGGCTGTAGCCTGATGAGTACTTCTGTCAGCAACACCAGCCTATGCAGCCCTCCCTCTGTCCATTTTCACCGCTGTGCTGGTCCAAGTGGGAACCGATCCAGGCTAAAGATGGCTGGCAAAGATGGTTACTCCTAGCCCGGCCAGGTTGTCCCATCCTTTTCACTTCATGGCCACGTGAGCAGAAGAAGGCTGGCTAGGTTTGAACTCTTGGAGAAAGAAATGCTCATGTTTATGCAGAGCACGCAGCTGAAGCCTGGAGCTCCTACCCTTAAGCTGAAGAGAGTTATTTACTCCATACAGATCAAGTCTTATGGAGACGACAACTCACCTTGATGAGGGAAATCCCAAATGTCCCAGGTTTTATCTGGCCTGCAATCTGCTCACAGATTCGTCCAATGAATTGATGTGGCAGAACAAACACTAAAATGTCTGACCCGTTCGTTGCATCGACCACGTCTGGTACAGCCACCTGGGACAAGAGTGACAACTGAAATGAGCCCCCTCGTGCCAGGTAGGAACCGTCACACCTTGCAAGACAGTAAAGCCATGGAGGACACATTGCAAATGTCCTTCACTTTAACTGGCAGTGTGGAGTAGCTGCTGGCTCCTTGTGCAAGCAGCTGTCTCCTGAAATACCCAAAGCAGCCTATTTTAGTTTTGGGTTGTTTATAATCTTGCTTTTACTTGCCTCCCATCCCAGCCCTGTGTGGATAAGCTGGGGAAGACAATGTATTTTCTAAACTTGCACTGTCCTGGGAAGCCCCTTTGCTGGTTCAGCTTCTTCAGGCGGTTCCTGAAGATACTGAGCAACCCCATATGGTTCTGCTGGCATGAGTGGTAGTGCCAGGGGGAACATGGGAAGTGAGCAGGGTGGTGAGACAGAGCCTCTTCTGGCAGTCTTCAGGGGGTTTTTTCTCCATTGGAGATGAAGGTGTGAGGGTCCCTTCAGGCTTTACTGCAACCAGCTGATTTCAGCTGGTAAAGCCTCAGACTTTGCTTATAGACAGGATGAGGTTGATCTCAAGTGCTGATGACAAACCTGCTGACCTGCTAGAGGGTTCTAGAAATAACAGTGATGTGTCAATTGTAACCCAGGAGAACTGTGTGCCGAGTTCAGACCATGGGAGTGCAAACATGCAGTTGCAGCAC
This sequence comes from Aegotheles bennettii, assembly GCA_013398125.1. Taxonomy (NCBI): domain Eukaryota; kingdom Metazoa; phylum Chordata; class Aves; order Caprimulgiformes; family Aegothelidae; genus Aegotheles; species Aegotheles bennettii. Next base: position 159,863 of record VZRW01005843.1, on the reverse strand, counting down.
TAAATATAGCCACTCTCCAAGCAAGGAGACCCCCCATGTGCAGCATCTTAACTTCCTTTTACAACTGCAACTTGTTCAGAAACACGGCGCTACTTCCTCTAATTCACAAAACATTGGCATTTGGCAAAATCTTGAACAGCCAAAACCCCTCACCTTGCTTGCTTCAGCAGCAGTAAATGATCTAAGCTGATAAATTTAAGTAGAGATGCATATCTTGGTATTTTAAATGCTCATGAAAGTGAAATAGCTTACATTTTTGGTGGAACTGAGTGTTATTAATTATAGCAGCACGTTGCTATCCTGAAATCACCCATGAGCTGACAGCTCATTATTCATCTCCTTGCAAGCCACAGCTGTTATCTGTGCTGTTGATTTCTCTTTTAGAAGAAGGGAGCGCCATAGCTTTACTTCTTTCTTCCAGAAGGTGCTGTGGGTTTGAAATATCTCAGCTCTGTGTAGACAGATCTCTGCCTGCTTTTTCTAGAGTTATGCTGATTTCTGCCAGAGGAGGATGGTGCATTACCAGCACCTGGCACAGTTGGGTGTTTGAAGTCACGTGTGACATCCAAGACAAGCAGAAGTCACAGAAGCGAGTTACATGTCAATCTTGGAATGAGTTAAGTGGCAAACCGGAATGAAGTAGTGAATTATTTCCCAGTTTTAATTTTGCCAAATGTTGCCTCCCTTATAAAAAATATTTAAGTGATTTTTTTTTTCAACTTACCACATTTTTGGGTATCTTGTATCCAGGCAGATATTTAACATTTTCATGTTCCTGGTTGATTATTTCTGAGAGTTTTCTTCCATTGATGATCTCTTCAAATACCCACATCTTGACAGTAGGATCAAATCTGTTTGACTTCTGGACATTTTTGCCAATAATTCTTGCTATGGCTGATCCCCTTTAAAAAGAAAAAAGTTGAAATAACTAATAGGAAACATAGTTTTATTGTGAATTGGAAGCAGAAATTACTTTAAAAATAGTAACTCATAAAAGGCCTGTGCTATAAAGCTGTTCATGTACTTCATAAGAAAGCTTTGTCCCCTACCCTTCAACAAAAACCCCTCAGCTTAAAAACACAGAACCAGAGAAAGCGTAACTGTAATAAGGGATCTGAAGTCATATCAAAGATTATAGGGTGGGAGTACCATTAACAGCACTAAAAATACAGTATCTGAGATTAAAATTCTCTCTAGCCTTCTTTTCTGAAGTCCAAACAAATGTAAAATAATCCAGGTGGCAAAGCAGTGCCAGTCTTTGTGGATCTCATTTAAAATAGATGCATCCTGCTTTCCTACCAATAACCAAATGGTTGCAGTACGAATTTTAGGTAAAAGCTAAATCCTCAGAAATTTTTCTTTTCTTTAAAAAAAAATAATATAAATCTTTAAGCTGCTAGCTTCTCTTTATTTTTTCTAATTATCACTGTAACAGGGTCTGTAATAGTTGCAGCCTGAGGATATTTCAACCATATGGTTTACTCTTCTTCAGTCATGCAGTGCATTTTTTTTAATCTCAGTTCAGACAATAATTTTATTTCCCCATCCAACACTGCAGCCTTGCAAACATTCGCTTTATCTTCTTGGCAAGAGAGAATTAAAAACCCCCACAGAGAATATTGGAAGTATTGCTTAAAACTCTGTAAATTGTATGGGGAGGAGGGGTGGTGATTTTTACTGCTCTGTTCCCTCTTTCTGTTTTAATACTACTTTAATCTTTCAAGTACTGGCCGTTTTACTAACACAACTGAAAGAGGAGCTCCAGTCGCAATGTTCTTGTCCTCTGACCCACTCGTAACACACCTGAGCGGATGGGATCGAGCTGTGGTATGTTTCCTGGAACTGATAAAGCTCTCGAGTGTATCCAACACAAAGTCCAGGTAAGTCTGTGCTGCCAGTGGTTCCAAGGGAAACCACGTTGTAACTGATTCTGCTTGGTTTTGATGTAGCAGGTTGGCAGGAGGCTGAATTGCTCAATAAGTAATAAATGAGTAAGGGCTTCACCTTAATCTTTAATGATAAAGAAACCCTACTGAGATCAGGTTTCACAGTGCTCTGTGTTGTATCTGTATCCTGTGCTGCCGTAAGGCTTTCTTTTTAGAAAGGGATGGTGGCTTTGGTCCTTTAAAATACCTAGGGAAATGTTTTAGAGGCAAAATGTTTCAGGGCTGAACCTTTACTGTAAGAGAAGTATTACCTTTAAAATTACTCGTATTCTGGTTCTCTTGCCCTGCTGTCAACAGAGGGTGCAATCAAGGCCTGAGATAAGGACAAATTGTGGCTCAGCACAAGAAGTATTAAAAAGAAAAGTTATTTCTACAGATAAACCCAAGACCTAAATTGATTGTCCATCAAACTGGACGAAGAACTTAGACCTCAGACTCTATCCATAAAAATAACTTTTCTAGCTATATACCAGGTTCATATGATTTTTCTGTTGAAATATGCAGACTCCAGCTCTAACCTCTGAAGTCCTGAATGGGACTCACAGCTCCTGGCAGATAAATCTGATATTCCAGCAGAGCCGTCATTACCACCAGGCTTGGATGTTGCCACCCAGGTTTTTTCCTATTTACAAGATATTGGTGAAGGTATCCCAGCTGCTCCATAAGTGACAATGTTTTCATTTGGCTTCTCCTTAGATGAATGATGATTTGGGGGAGAATATGTTTAACATTTAAAAGGCATTGAATAGTCATTTGGGGAAACACCTCCCCACAAACCCACCAAACCATTCAAAAGCTGATGCTCTATTTTACTTGGTCCATTTAAAATTCAGTCACCGCTGATCAGCCTTGGGAAGAAGAACTGATTCATCTGTTAAGATGGTGTTTAGTAGACTAAGTAGGCTTGGCAGAAGAGGGCTGCTTATGCAAACAAAACCAAGGACGCTCATATATAAAGGCTTTGCCATGGTTTTGTTTTCTCCAAAAAATTTAGTGAAGATTAATAGAAGGCAGAGAACTCGACTTAGATAATTTTTGAAAGTGAAAACTGCCAATCAGGTTTTTTCCCCCATGTTAGTTCATGTTGTAAGTGATTTACATATTGCTAAGAAAAAGAAAGCTTTTCTCTGGGGATTTTCTATCAGTATAATGAGAAAGCTTTAATGTAGAATAACTCAAATAAGACCTGTTATTTAGATATGTGAATATGAAAATGTTTGTGGTATACATCAGTTCTGGTGAAAAACAGAGCAGAAGGGACCCCCTGCAGCAGCTGGTCCCTTCCCAATGCAAAGGGCAATCAAATATACTTTTTATTTTCCTAATAGTTTTTCCAAGGAGGTCTTAAAGACCTCAGCAGTTTCAGGTATCTTCCCCTTCCCAACCAGCTCATCCCAGGACTTTGCTATCCTTAGCATTAGAAAGATCATCCTCACATTTAACCTAAGCCTTTCTAAGACCCAAGTCTACTGCAGTTTAAGCCCATTTCTATCCTAGGAGGGTGGACTATTATTTTTCTCCTTTAGATGCTTAAACCTGATTGTGCCTTCCTCCAGTCTCTTTCTTAGCCAACCACTCCACATTTTTTACATTATAGTATTGCTCAGGTGGGAAGGGACCATGAGAGGTCTCCAAAGTGGGAACACCACTGAGTTCAGACGGGTTGCTCAGGGCTTTGTTCAGTCGAGTCTTGAAAACTCTCCAAGGACCACCTTCTCTCTGAGCAACCTGCTCCAATGGTTTATTGTTCTCATAGAGTGGGTTTGTTTTGTCTCCTCTCTTTATACACTGAGTCAGAACCTCCTCTGGTTCGATTGATGACCACTGGCTCTTGTTTTCCTTCTCTGCACCTCCGTAAAAAGCCTGGCCATCTGTCCACACTGAAGACGAGAACCTAGTTCAAACTGGATCTTTGCTGAGGACTCGGCAGTCCAAATGAATCTAAGAAGATTGGCAGACCTTTTGGATTCGGAAGGGCCAGGCAGTGGATTCAACCTCTGTTTTTAAAAACAGATAACTAAACCATGATTAATGTAAACACAAACCCTCCTGAGCCTGGCTGGCAACCACAAAACGCAGTGCAGCACTTACTTCGCTTAACCACATCAGTCGGGAGTGTCCTGGCAGTGTTGACTTGGTGAGTCCCTGTGGCCTGCTGAACTTCTGCAGCTGACACGAGCCATTGCAACATGCGGCCTCATGTGTCAACCACGTTTCTGAGCTGACTCAAGACTCAAGAGCAGCGATCTGAACTGTCACCCAAATACTCAGGAGGAACGGACGAAAAAATTTCTGTGTTGTGCTAAGACAACCTGTTCTGCCACAGAGGCTTTGAATAGGTGTGATTTAAGCTTCAGGGCACAATGTTCATCTCCTCCCCAAAGATTTTACAGTCTATGCATATGGTAGGAAGCAAGAGATGGGCATGGGCAGACAGGCAGTAGGAGTAAATAGATAGTACTGGGTGAGCTGGGGGTCTCTGTATCTCTGTGGCATAACTTTCCAAGTTTGTAGGTACATGTGAAAAAAAGAGACCTTTCTCCAGTGCAGACCTGAAGGAAGACCACTAAGTGGCTTTGGAGAATGTCTGTTGGCAAGGGGACAGCCTGAGAAAGGCTTGTGTGAGGATGCAGCAAGAGAACAATGAAGGCTATCACCATGGGCTGACTCCCAGACATGCAGCCATAGCTGCTGAGGGGCTTGGACGTGACCACGCGCTGCCTGCACGGGCTTGGACACCTGTGGTTAAGGTGAGGGAGAACAGGGTGGCAGAGGAGGGATGCAAGTGCTGGAACAGTGGGGTGAAAGCGGCAGTCAGGGTGCAGAAATGACAGGGCAGGACTGTGTTGTCAGGGCCAGACCAGAGAAAGCCAGATGGGTGATGCTGAGTTCCCAAAGATGTAGGTGTGCAGTTACCTGTGAAAGGTTGTGTCTGAGAGGTGTCATGCACAAAGAGCCTGTGATCTGGAAAGAGCATGCCTGTGGGGGCTCAGAAAGCAGTGGGCTGGCTCCGCAAGGCAGGAAGGCAGAGATGGGTGCTGTGTTGTGTTCTCAGCAGCTCACAAGCAACCACTCCCTCGTCTATTGATTTTTTTTGGCATTTGCTTCCACTTAGCTGTCAGATATTTTAAAAATGTTAAGGAGCTTGCCCAAAAATAACCCACAGAACCACCTGGAGTCTGGGTTTGTTAATCCCAAGTGCATGCACATACATGTTGGGCTGTTTGTTTGTGCTCAGTTTACATAAACCGTAAGAAAAGTAAGATGCCAAGTGCAGCAAGATAAGGCTTACGGGCTTCAGCGGGGTCTGTCCGACCCGAGGAGCTCTGTTGTCCAGTCTAGGAAGGGCAGATACATTCTTATGAAGGGGGTAAGGATAAATGGGGGACCTGAACGCAATGCCTGTACAGGGCTGCATCTGCACGAAGGTGCTAAACAACAGTTTTCCCAATGAGAACAACCAGCCGCGGGGGTCACCTCCCCAGGGAAGGGGTGGGTGCCCCAGCACAGGGTGCTTTTAAGCTCCAGCTGGACAGGTGCTGGGCCGTCTTGCCTAGACCGTGCTTTTGCCATGAAAGGTTGGACCAGCTGATCCTGGAGGTCCCTTGCAACCTGGGGTTCTGTGGTTTTGTGAAACTCTGATTCTATGACACACTGAGGAGGGTGGGGGTGAAAGGTGCCAGTAAGTCGCGGCTTTAGCTGAAGCCTGTGCCCGGTTCCTCCGGGGGAACGCGGGCAGCATCACCGCCCCGCTCGCTCCTGAACGATCCAGCCGGAGCTGCCCGGGCCCTGCCACCGGCACAGCGGCTCCGGCCGGGCTGCGAGCGGCTGCACCCGCTGCCCGGTGCCTCATCTCCCGGTGCCTCATCTCCCGGTGCATCATCTCCCGGTGCATCGCCCGGGGGTCCGTGCCCGGGGGTCCCCAGCGCGGGGGCAGCGGGACCGCGGGTTCAGGACCACGGAGGCCCCGCACCGCCCCCCGCCCCGCACCTGTTGCCGAGCCCCGGGGCGGCGCGGGGCGGCACAGCCCCAGTGTGCGGCACCGCTGCGGGGAGG
>VZRW01005843.1:142610-153681 GCA_013398125.1 Aegotheles bennettii | reverse complement strand
TCCGCCCGCGGCACCTCCTGCCCGAGCCGGTCCTGGCCCCGGCCGGGAGCGGGGCGATCCGGGGCCGCGGGGGGACGGTGACTGCCCCGGAATTCTCGGGCGTGGAGACCTGCGCGGGGCAGGAGGGGGAGCCCGTGGGACCCTCCTGCCCATCGGCAGCCCCGGGGCTCTGCAGGGCGGGTAAGGTGCGAGCTGGGCCCTGAGGGGCAGCGAGAAACATCTCGAGGTCCCACCTGTCCCACCAGGCAGAGATGTCCCACCTCGAATGCTGCCCGTAGGTGAGGAGCACACCGAGGGAAGGTGATGGGTGCATTGGCAGAGCTGCATTCAGCTGACAAATCAGCAGCAATGGACCGTATCCCAGTTCCTAATCAGGGCATCAGAAGTTATCTGCGAGGAAGGACAAAATGGAGCATTGTTCCTTTTCTCTACCTGGTCTAATCACGCGTGACACCCTGCAAATTACCAGCTTTCACCTCTCAGCCCTCCCCTGCACCCTGTCTCCTCTTCAAAGCAGCCTTCTCTCTCGTTTCTGAGCCAGAGAGCTGCATTTGCCACCTTCCCTGCCCTTGCCCTCACCCCGCTGTGCCCAGGCTCCGTTCCCCGCGGGGCTGGAGGCTCAGTGGTGACCACAGCTGCTGCCCTCGCACCGGGGCCTGGCTCGGTGGGTTCCTGGCTGGGTGTGGGGAGGGGGCCTGGCTCCATCGTTCGTAGAGGCAGGCTGGCTGCCAGCGTTTCAGAAGCCTGTGGGTGTTTTTGGAGGTGCACATATGCTCAGCTCGCCTGCTGTCAGCTTCATCGGCTCAGTCGTGACGGCAGTGAGAGCATTTGGGGACGTAACAAACAAACTAGGGCAAAATCCTGCAAAATAATATTTTGGGGAAATGACTGGGACAGGCTGCTGGAAAGGAAGGTGTAGCTGGGACCCTGGGCACACATGAAGCCCAAGTGTGGAGCTCTGTGAGAAGAGGCATTACCCACAGGCACAGTTTGACCACAGCCAAGGCACAGGAGCCCTTCTCTTGTTCCAGGTGCATTTCCTTCAGTCTCCTGCTCGTTCACCATGATTTCCTCTTTCCCTAGCTTATGACTCCTCTGTGCCTCTTAGATCTCTTCTCCCTTTTACTTATTTCACCTGTGAAGAAGATCTACTGTGGAGGTGAGGAGGAGCCATCACCCTTCTTGTCCCATTCTCCCCCCAAGGCTTCTCAGCTTGTTGCAAGCTCTTCTGTCCTGGTGAGTCCCCAGGCCCTAAGGGGAGGACACCAAGGGAAGGACACTCTCACCCAAGTACTGGCTTCTGCAACTAATCCATGCAATGGAAGATGTCCTCAGTCTACATAATGCGTAAGAATTGCAAACTGTAATGGTTTCATCTAAATTAATGTGGAAACTTTTAACCATAAAGGGGAATTGTATCAGATTGGTGGCCTCTGGACTGATGAGTTTATGTGCCCTCCTCATGCAGTTTGCACTGACCATTTGGTCGGTGCACAGAAGCTGGCAGGAGTGAGATTGGCAGGGGATGAGCAGACAGATGGATCCAGCAGCACTTGTGTAGAGCAGAGGACACAGCCTGGGACTGTGAGTGCATGCATTAGTTTATACGTCTGTGGCACTAATTGGTAACTTGTGCTGCTGCTGAGCTCTCCTCTGGATTTGTGCTGTCACTGCTCCATGGAGATGGGTAGGAAAGTATTCACTCACCAAGGACTGTTCCAGGCAGTTTAACACGGCAGGTTTGGCTGTCAAGGCTGTCTCAGTGTGTGGGGACACAGAATGACCTGGAGAAATTGCTCCTTTGTCAGATTCTGGAGCCATACAGCACACGCTGGCGGGATGCTGGTGACTGTTGTTTTCTCAGGGAAGGAGAAGGATCTGTTCTTTCCCCAAAAGGCACAATGTTTGCTTTTCACGTAAGCTCACGAGCACTACCTCTCCAGTGTGAGTCATTAGTACACAACAGACATAAAAGCTCAGTCTGCTTAATAGGGAGGATAAAGACAACCCTCTCAAGGCCACCCCCACCCAAGCTCACCTGATCTTCCACACCTAATGGGTCACGCACATGTGAGCAGCCAGAGATCACACAGCTGAACGGTTGTCTTCTGCCTAGCAGCTGCTGCAAACAGGGAAACCTCCTTGCCAGTGCTGCAAAGCCAGGGCAGCCAATGGGCATTTTTTTCCCAAGCCAGGTGTGGCTCTTCCTATGGTGGCAATGAGGTATTTGAACACCTCGAAAAATGTGACTACCAAACTTGGCAGGTGTCGGGCAGAGGATGGGCAGGGAGGGGCCAGGTGCTCTGTAGAGAGGGATTTGAGGGCAAGGTAAAGGGCAGTATGCTCTGCCCTATGGTATAGCTATAGCCATTGTGTGCTTTGCTTCCTTGGCCACTGGTTGATGATGTTTGGGCACCCTATGCTATTGGGTGCGTGGGGTAAACCAGGTAAGTATGAGATAGGGCCAATCCTCTGTTCTCCGTCCCCAGTTGAGCCAGAGCTGGGCTTACACTCTCTGCCCAGTTCTTGCTGCCAGCTCACAGCCTCATCCTGCTACGTCTTTAAACTGGTTAGTTTTCCTGCCCTCTCTTCTCCTACTGAGAAGCTGTTTGAGACCATTATTCCTCTCACGGTGAGATTCCTTCTCCCCATTTCATATCCAACTTATGCCCATCTGCTCTAGCACAAGCACTGTCTATAGATATGAATGATTCTTCTCCCCTGGTGCTTATTCTCCCCCTCTGCCCACCTTAAACCCCAAATGTATTTACAGAGAGGAATAGGATCACTTCTCACCATTCATTTTGCCAAGCTCAGCAAGACACGCTTTCTTATCTCCTCTTTTCTCTTCCTCTGATTATCCGGATGGCACTTCTCTGTACCTGTTCCAGCATGAATTCAGGCTTCTGAACACAGATAACCTGAATGATGCCCTAAAATTTTACTCGGCGCCTTGTATATATTTATTTATTGTTCCGGGAAATAGGTGGCTTGCTTCATGTAAGACTGCATTTACCTTTTTAAAAGCTACATCAGGCAAATGGCTCTTCCTCTTCTGTTGTTCCTAGCAGATAAATTTTAACTTACAGCAGAAATTTTATCAATCTCTCAGTGCACGTCCCTGCATTTTACACTGTTGCCTTTCATCCCATGTCTGTTACTAGGGCATAACAATAATAAAATTCTTCCTTGTAGGATTTCCGCTCTATTGAAAATGTCTCCCAACTTTGTAATTAGCAAATTTCATTACCCCATACATCGTTTTTTGCACCAAGCCAGCTAATGAAATTATTCAGTAAGACTGATTTCTCCAGGCCTATAATTTTGCTATCCACCCCATCAGTGGTTTTCACCCCCAAAACTATTCCTTCAGCATTTTATAGTGTTTATGTTAATCCTCATCTTCTCGAGTTTAACTAATAATTATCTAGGTAAAATCAAGTGCTTTACCAAAGTCCAGGTTGATAACATTTATTAGTTTTCCTTTGTCCGCAAATGCAATTATCTTATCAAAGAAAGACATTGGGTTAATCTACATATAACATGCCTAGCGTGCACTTTAACCCATTTCCTGCTTCCCTCCATGTCTTTTGTTACTCATGGCTAACACTGGCTCCAAAAAGCCTACAGATTTCAGTGACAGAGAATATTCAGTCTTCAGAAGTGAAGGGTAAAGAGCTCTTGAGTTTCATGTCTGTGTTGCATGTGATAATTTCCACATCCATGCCCTTTAGCCCATGAAGTGTGTTGCCTCTGCTCCCTGGGGTTATATTTTCTTTCTTAATGGAAACTGAAGCAATATATTCATAGAATCATAGAATCATCGAGGCTGGAAGAGACCTTCAAGCTCATCCAGTCCAACCCCTACCTCCATCCCCACTCACCCACAGCACCCAGCACCACATCCGGACGCCTCTTGAACACCTCCAGGGACGGTGACTCCGCCACCTCCCTGGGCAACCTATTCCAATACCTAATTCCTTTAGCTTTAAGATATCCGTCCTGCTGTTATTATTGGTGATGCTTTCCTTTGTAATCAGGCAGCTAAACCCCTTTTGTTCTTTTCCTTCCTTGTGCAGGTCTGATTTGTTGTGATTTTGAGCTGTACTTTAATTTTGGATGTTCCAAGGACATTTTTCTCTGCATATCACTCCTTTCTCCTTTTTTCACCAGGCTTTCTGCATATTCCTAAGATGTCCTACACTGTCTGCATCACAGTTCCCATTCTTTGTGAGCATATGGAGCTATGGGTAGTATTCTGCCTTATTCTGTCTGATCTCTCTGGAGAGAAGTAAGGTTCAGGGGGCCTATTCTCTCTTGTGACTACGTGAAAGCAAAGCAGAATATGAATTTTGCACTTCCTGGGGTGGTGACCAGACAGCGTCAGTCCTTGGCATCTCCAGGAACGCAGGCTTCAGAGCTTAGGGAAAGAGAAGCTGAAAATTGAGCTTTTTTTTTTGCTGAACCTGGTGGACTGATGTCAGCAGGACTCAACAGCAAACGTTGAGTTTTCTCACCTGTGGAGCCCTGGGATGAGTTAAGGCTGGGGTAGGTCTGGAGTTTAGAACAAGGGTTTCCAAGTTCAGTCTGGGTGTGCGAGAGGAGCCTGTCTGGCACAAGTATCCACAGAAACCTTTCCCTGGCCAAGGTCTGCAGACCATGAGTAAGCTGCCACTACAACTCTACCCAAAGCAAGCACCACACCTCACCCTGGCCTTAAGCCTGGTGCAGGGCACTGGCATCAAAATTACTCATATATCATGGGCCTCTTCATTTTCCGCTGAAAAACTTTTGCACATGAGCTTTCCCTGAATTAAGTTCTAAAAGGAAGGTCTGCATGGCTTTAAAGATACATATATAAACACTAAATTATTGTATGCTTAATTACTTTTAATTATGGGTAATAAATAACCATTTATACTGAAGTAGCAGGTAATATCTCAAAGCAGCTCTTCCAGGATGTTAGGTACGAATAACAAATGTTAGTTTATGTCCCTAAGAGCTGACAGTCCAAATTATTTACAGTTTCCACATGGACTTCTTACAGTCTGCTTTTACTGACTCATGGGACCTAGAAAACAAATCAACAGTGGAGTTTTTACTCCATGCATTTTGTTTAGTGGAGTTCTCTGCTGCAGGTTCTGATTGGATTATATAGGAAGAACTTTATTTTCGAACCTATATTAGTCCTCCAAAAAGGTACTTAGCAGAAAGTGAGGCTGGAATTTAGCCCTCTAGAAATCTATGTAATTCCAAGTAATTTAAGGAATTCAAGCAGAACAGACTGAGGCCAATTGTAAACCATCTGTACTCTTTAGGGTTTTCTGTAATCCAACAGAGACGGTTTCCAGGAGAAGCAATAGGGCTATAGCAAAAGTGAAAAATGCATTTGCTGGAAGAAAAACAGTGCCACTAACATAGAGTTAGTTTTCTATAAAACAGATGTCAAACCCCAGGCAACAGACCTACAAAGACTTTCCAGAACCCAAATATACATACTCAGTAGGCAGCACAAGCTGTATCGAGAAGGAAGGATGTTGTTTTGAAATTAAGAAGTGGATGCAGAATTGGTTACAGTGTGCAGATACAAGTAGGAGATCTAGTAATGAGAATAGCTCAGTATCAGCATCCCACAAGCAGAGCTTATATAGAAACATAGAAGTCAAATCATGAAGGACAGATTTGCCTACAAAAATTACCAAGTGCTTTAGCTTGGTTTCCAAACTGATCTTGTTATCATGATATACCTGGAAATGGCATTTGACTGAGATAACAAGCAGCTAAACATGATAATGGGGATCTACAACAGATGGAGAGATACTCATGTTGCCATAGAAACCATGCGGGGAAAGTGTGTAGGAGTAAAGCATGGTGCAGAAAAGCTTCTAGGAGAAGGGGCTAGTGACTGAAGAACTGAATTCACTCAGCTGTTGAGGTTAGTCAAGACATTAATTAAAACACATTAGCTTTTCAGGAAATTGAGAATAATGGAGGAAAGGAGTGCTAACAGTGAGCTGCAGAACCGTTGAAGGCAGCAGTGTCGTGTTGTGCCATAGAGTAGAGCAGAAAAAGTCTTTAGAGAAAGGCTGGAGATGGCCATGGGTCAGATGAAAAAGCTGGGAAGCTCCTTAGCTACAATCACTGTGTGTGCTCCCTTGTGTCTGCTGGGCACGCACCAGATCCAGGCTCGTGAGAAGGTGACGTGCTCTCCTTGGCCTCCTCTTCTCTCCCTGCAGTGGGTCCCTACGTGCTGAGGAGGTGACCCATCCCTGCTCACTGGGTACCTGCTCAGCTTCCCCATGCAGAGAACCTGTTGGGTAGTCCCACAGTGCCACAGGGCTGACTCCTCAGTGATGGACTCACGAGCAGCTGCATTCATCGAAGAGGGAGTCAGGCCCTAAGGAGACAAATGTGTGTTTATTAATTCCTCACACAAAGGGATTGAGTAGGGGGCTATCTGGAGGAACTTTCTGTTTTCACTCTCTGTTGGGGTAATACAGTGGAAAAGATCCCCTTGAGCTGAGAGAGCAAGGGGACTGTTGAGGCAAGGTAGAAGGTGAGCCCTCCTGTGGTGCAGAAGGACCAGCCAGGGGTGATGGGCTCCAGCCATCACCCTTTGTGCTACATCACCCTTTGTGCTAGAACAGCTGGCACTCTGCTGTGAGGCAATACCCTGAGCTCTCTGCCTGCTCACAAGTTGGAGGGGAAAGGGCAGGGAGGTGTCCCTGTATGACCTGGGCAAGCAGAGGGCTGGTGCTTGGGGAAGACCCAGGGCATACACCCAGCTGTCAGCAGCAGCTCCAGCAGACTGCTGGCTTAAAGCCATGCCTGCTTTCAGAAACTCTGCTGCTGCCTGCTGGGCAGCTGTGCCAGCGTGGGCAAAGGGATTGAGCCGAAGTGCTCATCCATGCTGTGGCTACAGAAATGTCTCAGACTTGGGTCATAACACGGTCATCTCCTACTGCTGCTGGGGACCTGCCCTCTGGGACAGGATTTAGTCTGGGTGGGGACTTGGAAGCCCCTGACAAGGCTGGGTGTAAGTGCTGTAAGTGTTCTGAGGCGGTGGGGCTGGGTAGTGGGCAGCACCGTAGGCTGCCGAGGTCTAACGGAGGAAAGGCAATGTGAGCATGGTGGCTGCAATACTCCAGTGTGGAGAGGCATGGGGTTGCTGTGGACTCCAATCTTGTGCAATGGGTGCAGAACAGCATTGCTTCTGCTACTTTTGCAGCCCATGGCTGCATGACAAGGATAACAGCTCCAGCCTGTGGCAAGCATCTCTTCACAAAGAAGCATTAAAGAAAAATAATCATACAGAAGCAGCAACTCCAAAGAAGATGTTCTGGACACAAGATCCTTCAATCCTGTTCTTCACTGAGCTCTCAGGGCACGATCCTTTCCTCAGAGGGTGTCCCACAGGAGGGAAGCTACTGGGATCACACTCCTGACTTCCAGCTAGACTGAGCCTTTGCTGCTGCCCCAATTTGTATTTCCATGTCTGGATGGTGTTGGGGTGACGTAGCCCTGGAGCCTGGAGCATGACTCAATGCAAAGTCACACTGAGTGCAACTGGAAATGGTGCCAAGTGTGGGTGTGAAGGACGTGGATGTGTTGTGGACGGGGAGGAAAACTTTGTAGGCAATGTGAGCTGCTGCTGTCTGTGAGTCTGGTGCTTTCAGCTGGACCTGCATAAGAGCAGAATATGATGTGTAGGGATTGATAGAGAAGAGCAAGACAATTAGGAGATGACTGACAGTGACTGAAAAGCCCAGATGTAGAAAGTTTTTGACTCATTAAAACTACAGAAGGAATGGTGAATAACCAGACATCCCGCACATGAAACAGAGCAGTGTTTCATACACATAGAATCATAGAATCACAGAATGCTTTGGGTTGGAAGGGACCTTAAAGATCATCTATTTCCACCCCCCTGCCACGGGTAGGGACACCTTCCACATGTTAAGTTACAGCACACCTTAACACATGTTAATTTACAGCAAAGCGCAGACCCAGTGACTCAGTGATATCTGTAAAGCTCCAAAATCAAGGCATTCTGTCAAAAGACCACTACAGCGTAAAATCCTCTGGAGACTGAAATAATTTGTATTACATTCACCTGACCTTACTGGTCATTTTCACCCACGGTCAGGAGAATAGAGTCGTGAGCTCAGTACATTGTAGGAGAAAGGCTGTTCTTTTAACTGAATTTCCTTCCTTTTACCTGTGTCATGGTATCTAGAGTTTTAGTAGCAGACATCTTTTATTGTTAGTAAAAATAGGAAGTTCTTTCATGTTTGTTTTCTAGAAGAGCCTGGAAAACATTAAATGTTTCCCAGACTATTAATAAAGTCAAATATCAGTTGCCTTGGGAAAGAATCTAACCCTGAGAATCCTTGATTGTAGAATTAACAAATGCAGATGTGAAGCACTATTGCAACATTATTTTTCTGGCCACCTTCTCATTAGCCAGCAGCCTTCCCAGCTCAGCAACGACTGTGAAAAATGGCACTCTTCGTGCAATAAGGTCAGGTTGAAATTCTCTTTCCCTTTCCAGGACTGATGTCTTTTCTCCACCTGCCTGTAGAGGATGTAGTTCCCTTAGCATACAGGAGCAGTAATCGCTTATTTTCTGTGGACCAGCTACCAGAGGAGGGCACAAGGCTAAAATTATGTTAAACTTGATTTTATCCAAAGATACTTTTTAGGTCAGGAAAAAACCCAACCTGTCTAACTGCCAAGGGAGTGGTAGAAAACTTGTATCATCATTTGTATATAAAAGAAAACAAGCACAGTTGATGAAAAATATGTTGGATTTTAGAGATTTACTCCTTGAACATGGATAGATCTTGCTGCTCGGAAGAAATGATACCAATCTGAAGAGATGCTAAGCATGTACAGCCAGACTATACACTTCAGAAGAAATCAGCAATAGTGGTATGTGGTTTTGATCAGATTGTGGACAGTTTCCTAAAAGGAACAGCATGATAAATCCACCCAAATTTGGCAAATTTGTTTAAATATGAGTTATATATATATATAATAAAACACGATCCACTTCAGCTTGTAGCCATAATTGGACCTACAAGGATTCGACTTGACAAATGTCAGTAAATGTTATGTTATCCCATTCACGCCTTCCTCCTCCAGATCTGCAGCTCTTCCTCGTTTTTTCCTCCGGACCCAGAAATCACAGCAAGGCTCAGGCGGGTGCGGGCAGCGCTCTGCTGCGGGACCTCAATGCTCTCCTTCCACTGGGCTTTCCAGGGCCAGGGTGGGATTTCGGTCATTTAGAGCCACTAAATTGTAACCACGGAAGGAGACTGAGAGCAGTGAACCGGAGCACAAGTTATAATTAGTAGCATCCGTAAACTAAAGGTAAAAGGCGGCTTGAACTGTAAATCCCGAGCAAATGTGGTTAAGCTGCTGCCCCTCGATGCTGTGAAGCGTTTTGTCAATGCCATCTGACGACAGCCTCTGGTACTGCGAGCACATTTCAGAGGAAAAAGCAGATTCATGGGGGAAGCCAAGCTGAGCTGACCGCCCTGTGCTCAGGGGCCAGAAGCTGAGGGGCTGCAGGAACACCCACCGAGGATGACCGGCCTGTCCTGGGTGCTGCAGAAGGTCTAGGTGGGGGAACATCCTACCGACCACCTGATGGTTACAAAAGGTCTGGTGGGGGTGAGGCTATGTCTCTGTTGGGACCAGTTGTCCTCAAGCAGAGGGGAAATAAAACACACAAGCAGCATTCCTGCCCGAGTTGCTTTTTGCTTCAGATTTTCCCAGGAAAATTTCAGTGATGTTGGCATGTATTACGATACCATGCAATTATATTGTATTTTCAATTAAAACGCCAAGTGATCAGCAGAGGAGGAGCTAACATGTTTGGAGAGCAAGAGGAGTGAAGTTCTGGCCAAAATTTTCCTCTGCAGACAACATGACTCTGCTGATCTGATAGCCCTTGGTTCCACAGGAGAAAAATGCAGCTGAAAAAGCCTTTTTTTTGTTTTCCCCCTGCAGTGACAAGCGTGCTTCTAAAAAGGCAGAAAGGGGGTATTTTATGCCTGTGCAGTGGTAATATGTTATGTCTCTGTAAAAGAGATTATGGGTGTAGGAGCAACAGGCAGGTAAATGCAGTCTGGTAGCTGAGATTACATGTGCGTGTGCTTGGCAAAGCAGAATGAATATGTGCTAATTTAGAGCCAGGTTAAAGCTTATAAATACATTTTAAAGACATAGTGCTTATAATGTGCTATCCTCACTTGACGGCCAAAGGCAAAGATGTTTTCAATGTCACTGGGAAAGTGGGAATGTGCTGGTAGGAGATGGGAAAGCCAGGGCAGCTTTCATGGGGTACAAAGCTGCTACCAAGGGGGATGTTTAGGTAAATAAACTGAAATATGTTCTCCTTTGCTTTTTTACTCCTTTGTGGGTTCTCACATGAGGAATTTTTAGCATCTTTTGTACAACTGTTGTTTATAATATTGCAGGTGTGTAAGAAAAGAGCTGGAGTTGGGATGAGAACCACAGCCTCGCTGAATGTGTCCGATTCTGCCCTCCTCCTCTTCATGTGCTGATTGATTAAAGCCAGAAAAAGGATCCCCTGTCCCTGATTTTAAGCAATAATGCAGTCAATTGAATTTTGGGTTGTCCGAAAGCCATGCCTGCCCTTAAAGATGACACACAGACAAACCAATCTTTCCCAGTTAGCTCTGCTGCCATTCTGTGAAGGAAAAAACCCTGCTAAGCTGTTCCCCATGTGCAGGAATTGGAGGGAAAACAGGAGGAACAGTTTATTCCCTCTGAAGGGCAGGACGAGCCCTGGCTGTGCCCGGTGAAGGAGCTGCTGGGTTTGGCCATGTTTCATGGGCCTCCGTGACAGGCTCAGCACGACCCCAGCCAAGGGCAGACCGCACAGCTGGGATCCTTCTCGCTGGTGGTGGCCGTGGGTTCAGAGTGGCTTTGAGGGGTGGCTGTTGCTCGGGGCGCGGCCTAGCGCGGGCACCGCTGCCCGCACCAAAGATGGCGGCGGCGCGGCCCGGAAGGGGCGGCCGTGCCGGGCCGCGGGGTGAGGAGC
>VZRW01005843.1:57861-142201 GCA_013398125.1 Aegotheles bennettii | reverse complement strand
GCACCGGCACCGGGCCGGGCCGGGCGCTCGGCCTGCCCTGGCAGTGCCCCTCGGTGCGGGGGCGGCACCCGGCCGGCTGCTGCCCGGGGCCGTGCCTCGGCCCCTTCCCTGCGCTCCCGCTTCCCCCCGCGGTTCGGTTCGGAGGTGCCCAAGGCGCTCGATCGCTCTCCGAGAAGCTGAACTCTGTGCCGGATTTCAGCTCGCTGTGTCTGTTTTAAGAACTTTACGGCAGCCGTTTCTTTGGCTGGTGCTTTCCCCGTGTCGCTGGTGGCGGAGCTGGGGCCGGTTCGGAGCGCGGCTGCGCTGCCCGCGGGTCGGGGCGGGTTCTGGGCACAGCGCTCGCAGCAGGAGGGAGCAGGAGAACCTGAGCAGACAGCATTGGTTTGAAATGAATTCAACCTAAATCGCTTCCTTTGAACAACCTGCCTTGGCGTTCGAGGCGTTTGGGGGTTTTCGTGTACTGTTTCCTGCTGTGCTCTGGGACTGACAGAGTTCCCACTCGCACACTGACAGGGAGCCCTCTGAGGGATTCCCCAATCTCTGCTTTTAGGTCTCCCGTCCTTGACTGGAGTTCTGCCATGTTGCTGTTGAAAATGCTGCTGTTAGATGAAGTTTGCACACTTCTCCTTCGAATGGAGACTCTCCAGAGCCGGCGTCTGCCAGCCCAGATGGACTGGCTTTCTGTTCCTGCGTGGTGCAGCTGTGTGTGCTGCACGGGATGGGGCCATCCTGGCAAAGGAGCACCCGGCCCAGGCTGTGCTGGCACTCAGTGCCTGATGGGTTTAACAGGGAGTGGACAGCTCGGTCACCTGAGCTGCGAATCTGGGTCACCAGTCATTTGTTTTTCTGGTGACTGGTGCCGTGAAGAAAAGTGGTCATTTCAGGGCAGGTATTCCAGGCTGTTAAATAGGAAAACTTCTTGCCCGATTCAGTTATTGGTTGTTTCCAGTTGCTCCTAGACCTTTCCTAAAACTCTGGATTCAGCTCTGGCTTTTTGTGTGGGCATTGCTATTGCCGTGACCAAGCACTCACTGTCCATGTGTTTTACATGTGAAACATGGGAGTTAGTTTATGCAATCGAAAGTATTTTATGTTTTGATGTGAAATCAGAAGCAGTGGAAGGGATGAGGGACCTGATTTGCCTGAACCTCTTTTTGCTGTGGTATGATTGGGATGGTGGCCACAGGTCAGTGCTACGCAGTGAAGTTCTGTTTTTTAAAATTGTCCGTCCAAGCATTCTGTTTGTTCTCTCAGTGCTGTGGCTTGTAGGGCAAAAGTTAAAGTGACTCTGAGTGACAGCCAGTTTGACAGCTGGAAGCAAGAACTGCCCGCGTGATTCCTTGCAGCTATCCATATCTGGTTTAATTTGCTCTAATGCTCTACTGCAAATTATGCTGGTTTTTTTCTTTCTAGATAATTGGGACAAGTTTCATGTCCTAGTTGTGTTCCTGTGGACACCTGAGGTACCTCACTGTTAATCTCTGCTCTGTTGGAAATCAGTTATTTACTCCTATGTTTGTCTCTATCTAATTACCCACAAAATATCACCTTTCCCCCCTGCCTCCCTAGGAGGTTCTGGATGGGATGCTGTAGCTTAGCTTTCACTTCATGGATTGCTTCTACTCCAAAATGTATCTGATGAAAGAAAGACCTCTCTAATAATAAACCAGTGTCTAAAATATGGGGTTTAGAAACAGGTTTGTTGGGAGCTTCTGGTGGAAGTTTGATCTTTGACTGCTCTAGCACAGGGTGTGAGCAATGTGTGGTCATGCAGCGTGGCAGAAGTAGGGTCATGAGGTTCTCGCTCAGTGCAGGCTGTCTGGTGCAGAAGTACAGCTCTGTATTTGGTGAAGCATCTTGTCAAAACAGCTGGAGCATAGTTGTCAGACAAGTGGGACAACAGGGACTTGATATGTTAATGCTCCAAATGGGGATTTACGACAATGGAAAAATATATAGATCTCCAGTACTGCTGGAACCTAACGTAATGAAAGCTAAATATGTCAAAGGGGTGGGCAGTCACACATCCCTGGGGTAAGGTGTGTGTCTAAAAAATAAAAAATGAAGCAGAAAGTGTGACTTTATATTTTTATAGGGAAATAATAGGGAGATTTTTAAATAGCTGTGATAGAGTTAGACCAAACATTTATCATAGTGGAGAAGAGACAACCAGAGGCTGCCAAACACTTGAGATGATGTGGAGATCCAGCTGAACCTCTTTGCAGACTTTCTGCTCGCAGCCTGTGTACGGTGAGGTTAGGCAGCCAGTACAGCAGTGCTTCCTTTGAAATCTGTAAGGACGCAGTGGCTTCAGAGGGCAGGAAGGTACTTTTTTCTGACTTAGTAGAAGCTAGGAGTTCTTGAGAAGCTGCTCTTCTAGAATCTGACAGGAAATGATCTTGTCTAGTTGCGAATATGTGATCCAAGTCAGAGTGCGTCTGAGAGCAACCAACCCTCGGCTGCATCTTCCTGACTAGGGCCATAGTCAGGAGTAGTGTGAATGTTAACTTGTAGCTAAGCAGATAAAGAGAGCCTAGGAAGCTGTGCTGCATGCTAACTCTATTTTCATGTAAACAAACAGTTACCATGAGGTGAGACTTCTGAGCAGATTCAAATTACTAAAAGATTACTTGATAAAGTAATTTAAAATGATAACATTTTCTAAACAGCTTCTTTAATTTGAGCAGTAATCAAGCTACAAAGTAAGTGTAGCATTACCCATGTGAAAAATAATTTGCATTCAACAGTTCTGCTTTTACTCTTGACCATCTTCATTTGGGTTTTGCCTTGCTCTAGGTTAGATGAACAGAGTAGTCTCAGAGCAGCGAGAGAAAAGAGACAGCTTTGGCAGGTACTTCTGTGACATGTGGATCACGGTCATTCAAATAAAAAAAATCCCCCAACCAGAAAGCAGAATCTGTGTCTATGAGCTAAGTAGAGAGCTGGTCAGAATATGTGCCAGAGAAGTATAACAAGTAATTTCAGCTTGCCTTGCGGGGCTTTCAGATATTTTGAAGAGAAATTACTTGCAACAACTGGTTCTCATCTATCTACAAAATTAAAAGTTCAAAGCTCTGTGGTTGACTAGAGAAACAAGATTGTCTTTCCCAGCTGGAGACATGCTAATGGGCCATCCTCTTACGTTTTTCTTAGTGGTTCTGCTCTCAAATGCATAAACCTATTCAGCTTGTATGAAATGGATTCCCAGCATTTATTCCCTTGCTGGTAGAAATACATGTAAAACATTAATGAATTTTTCAAATGATTGCTGATTTTTAAGCTTACAAGTTATATTTCCAAGCCTATTTACTTTTTGGTTCTGCATGTATTTTTGTAGATAACTGCCTTTGTTCCTTATTTCTGAAGTGGTTTCAGCATCTGCTCGCTATGGATTTAGCCATATATATTTATAAAATGCCACAGATATCATAAATACTGAAAAATGGGAGTAAACAATTCCTGACCTTAATTCAAACTTCTGTGTTTGAGCAGGTCAGCATGTGATAACCTAACAGAAGCACTGGTGTCTGAAACACGTGAATATATTTTAATTCTGCACTTTGAGATGATTGTGAACTCTTCTTCGTAAAGCGATCCCATATGAGGTGTGTTTTAAAGGAAATGCTTATTTCTGAGTTAACTTGGGGGCTGACTGGCAATGCTTTGCACCTCAAACACATAGAAGCAAAACCTGAGACTGTGGAAGTGTCTGTGATTTTTTTATTCATGCTTTCTTGCAAAAAGGATGTAATTATTAGTAATAAAGGGAAGTGTCTTAAACTGATACAATCTTGAGTGAATGTTGGTAAGAATGCTTTTTATTGAGGGTGGTGTTGGTGTCAGTCTTAGTTGCAAGAAAACGTAGAGTTTTTCTAGTTTCCATGCATTTTTAATCACATTCCAAGAATGTTTGATCTTGGGAGGGTAAATTTCATGTTTGGTCTTTAAAGCATAAACCAGGTTGGTAGGAACACATACAGGAGGTAATGGCAGCAGGGTGTTCAATGATTTGTGTTGCAAACCTCTCCCTTGCTGGTCCTCTGTTCTTGTCTCTGAACTTAACATTTCTTGCCTTAGTATTATTGTAAGCATCAAATTCTTGCTCAAGCTGCAACAGAGTGTGTTAACTGTCCTGATTAACTCTGGACTCCTGAGAGCAGGCCAGATTTTCAGTTAAAGTCCCTATCACTTGATAAGTAAAAGAAAAGAAACCTTCCTAACCTTCCTGTAACTGTTAGTGCCATCCTGGGACAGTTCTCTCTGATGCTGATACTTCTGGTGCTTTTTATTACCCATCTGCCTCGTCTGGGTTTTCGCTCTGCACTGCTTAAAACATCATTCTTTGGGATGCTATGTGGAATTTCTGTGTATTTGTTGTAATCAATAGCTGTAACCCCCTTCCTTGTTGTGCTCAGCTGCAGAGGGGCAGAGAGGCTGTAATTTTGTGGTGTTCCCTGGGAGGTCTGGCAAGGGCTGCTCCTGCTGTGACTTTCCCCTGCTCTCTTAGCCCCCCCTGCTTCCTGGCTTTCCTGCTGGCGTAAGAGCCCACGGGTGTTGTGACATCAAGGTGCTGGCTGCCGATGGGCACAGGGTTCCTGCTGCCCTGCCCCTGCACTTCTGCTGGCAGCTTTTGGCTTGGCTGGTGGCTCTGATGTCGAGCTTGTGTCAAAGTGAGCCCTGATCTTCCTTGCTTCTGTTGCTGGTGACCTGTGGGGAGACCTCGCCACTGTGAGACCCTTCAGAAAGCCCTCGCTGCTCTCTTTCTGACTTGGTGCTGGCCTTTGGAGGTGTGATGGACTGGGTGCTGAAAAGAAGAGCTTACAAAGTGATGACTATGAAATTCAGAATTTACTTTTTCAATTTTGTCTGTTGGATTCCTTTTTATCACGAAAAATCAGATTGGGATGGCTCTCACGTTTCTTTGATGTGCTGGAGGGAAGTGACTGAAAAACCTGGTGCCTGGGTGTCCTTATCCTCATTTGAGTCTTTGCTTGAAGAGCACACCATATTCATAACGCTAATTTAGAAATGCTGCACTTCACCTAATTTGCTCATTAGAATAGGCAAGAAGCCCCTATTTAAAATGATCAGCTGGTTATATCCACTTCAGGATCTGTTCTGTGCTATTAAAGTGTTGAAGTCATCTTTTATCAAGCTGACTGTACCAGTTGTTGAAGCCCCAAGCACTTCTCCAAAGGCAGGTGAGCCATTCATGTTCACACATGTATTTATGACCTGGAAGAATGGGGTTGGAGCAGATGGAAGCTCAAATGTGTTGCAAATTAAGAGAAGTAAATCTGTGTGTGAGGGATAATAAGTGGATAGAGTTGGGGAAACAGGTTTGGGTAATTTAAACAGGAACTTCATGGTGGTGCTCAAAGGGAACCTGAACACAACTTGTGAACCAGGTCAGCAAGGTCTGGGTTCCCTTCTCCAGCCCTGGGGCTCTGCAGCGAGTGGCTGTTGAGCACTGTCCCTCTCTGGCTTCTCAGCACTTCCCTGTGTTGAACGGGTGGGCTGTAAAGCTGGCTGGAACAGGGGTGACAAATGTGGGAGTTGGTTCTGTGATAGCAGGATACTTGTGTTGATACTGAGGTTTGATACCTGGAGTTTGAGTTGAGCTAAACTGAAGCAGCACAAACTTTCGAATAGCTTCTAAATATCCAATAATTTGTGCTTTCCATGGAACAGATTTCTGCAGGAGGTAATGGCCATTACAGATGTCTCCTTCACTGAGTGCAAAGGTTATTTTTCAACTTCACCTTTTCTAGTGTAATTATGTAGCAGCCAGTTAATTACAGTTGCCTACAACATTAACATCCTGCTCTGCCACACAGGGACTCTCCTCGGAGAAAGGATGTAAAGCAAACTCTGTTTGGCTGACCTAATCCCATTGCTTAATGCAGAAGCAGAAAGTGCCAGCTGCTGCTGTTGGGTTATCCTGGGTGGGCTCTGGTGCTGTGAAAATTAAGGCATGTGTGCAAGGACCCCTGCTCGCTTAGGACGTTGCCTTGGTGTGCACTCTGAGTTGTTGTGTAGGGGATCCCTGCCTGCTGCAGTGCTGCAGACAGCTTGCTTTCTAGGGTGCTTGCGAAGCTTGTGCCACTTCAGATTTTCTGTACTAGGTTTCCAGTGCTGAACTGGGAGGGGAGGGCAGGCAGGCTCAAGTGCAGGAGGAGAAATGCTGCTGCTTTGTGTGTTAAGCTGACCATCTTCTATCTGACAACCTGTGTTGGAGCAGGAGTGTCACTGTTGGGGGAGAAGGCTTTCTGCTATGGGTGTGCGTTTGTTCTTTTTCCTCCCAGGTGTAAATTCCTGAGTTTTCGATGAGGCTGGAAATCTTTAAAACACTGATTAATGGTTAGGCATTGACAGATCAGTTTCCCGAAGAGCCCACTTTGTATTGGGAAGTTGATTTCATTCGTTGTAGTAGAGATGCAAGAGAGAGTGTGAAATCTGCTGTGCAGAACTGCAGGATGCTTGGTTAAGGAGCTGTGTCTGACCCCAGCTTCCTCTGTGGTAACAGTCATACTGTTTAAACTGGTTCTCGCCGGTAGTTGCCAGCTGTGTGTTCCTCTTTTTCTCAGAGACCTAGTTTGGAACAGTTGGCTCTGATTTTGCAAAGCTTTCTCAGGGTCACTGCTGCAGCTGAAATCAGCAGAAGCTGTGATTTGAGTGTATGGATAAAATAAAATAAAAATTGGGCCACAGGTGTCTCAAAGTTAGAGATGCTAAAAATTCATTGTGCCTCAGTTTGTAAAATAGATGAGAATCTCCTCGTCCTTTTATTGTTCGGCACGGGACTCCTCCAGAAATGTTGATGACAAGCACAGGAGAAGACAACTGTAGGGAAACTCTTTATTAGTACATGTGTGCCAAATGGATAATACCTGATGCTTCTTGCACAATGAAAAGGAGCGGTTTTGAGTAATCCCTTGCCTGGGAATCACTGTCCACTTAAAGCACCGAACAAGAAAGTAGTCCTGCTCCTTTAGGTGTTGTCATAATCATAGGTGGTTAAGTTAATGTCTCTGCTCTCTTAATTAGAGTATAAACCTTTTAAGTACCTTATGCCTCAATTTTAATGTAGGAATATTTTTGTTTAATTGCTCTATATCTGAAAACTGTAGAATAATTTGGGTTGGGAGGGACCTCTGGAAAATCTCTAGTCCAGCCTCCTGCTCAAAGCAGGGCTGGCTTCAAAGTTAGAAGAGGTTGTTCAGGACCTCTGGGTGAGATTCGAGTGTCTTCATCTTCTCCATATGTAGAGGAGACAGGG
Organism: Aegotheles bennettii; assembly: GCA_013398125.1. NCBI lineage: Eukaryota > Metazoa > Chordata > Aves > Caprimulgiformes > Aegothelidae > Aegotheles > Aegotheles bennettii. Next base: position 134,922 of record VZRW01005843.1, on the reverse strand, counting down.
ATGAAATCTCTGTTAAGCCTTCCCTGCTTCCGAAGGAGGCTGAACAGGCCCAGGTTCCTCAGCCTTTACTTGTCCAGCATGACATACCTGGCTTGCACTGGTCCGTGGGTTAGGCTGTCCCAGGCATGAGGCTTTGCATTGCCTTTGTCAGAGTTCAGGTGGTCTCATTCAGCCTGTTCCTCTGGACAGTGGGGATCCCCTAGAAAGGCAGCCCACCCCACTGCATCCTGACTGCTCCTTGAGGTTTGGTCTCTCCTGAGAGGTTGCAGTGAGTGTGTGCTGGCTCATCTACCAGCTCAGAGGCATTTAGCAGTATTGACCACTTGTAACTGTTTGCTGGGTAGACTTTGAACTATTGGCCGTTGCTTCTTGAGTCTGGTGGTCCACACAGGGTTTTGCATGTGTTGTGCTCCAGGCTTATGACCTTTCTGAATGTTTAGGTAACATAGTCAATTAAGTGATCATATCTTTGTATTTCTGATGGGATAAGAGCTACTAGACTAGAAGCAGACTGAAATGCCTTGGGATGGAATATGTAGTAAGCTGAACCGTGTAGGACTGTGCTTAGAGTAACCAAGTGACACAGGGGTTTGCACCACCAGTTTCTGTGAATAGTGCTTGGTAGGACACGCTGCCTTCTGAGATGATGTGGGCAGCAGATAGCCCAAAATTTGCAAAGGTTCTCACCAATCAGTGTGTTTGTCTTGCTTAGGTTATGCCAGTACTGTTTGCTGAGCAGAACAACTTCAACTTGACTACTTGAGCTTTCTGAAAACAGACTCCAAGGGAAAGTTTGGGGTTTTGATGACAATAATACACGGAACTGTCCATTATGGTGTGATAATGTAAGCTGGTCACACAAGTGGTACCAAAGCTGCAGGCAACAGTCTTGGTCCAGAGGTGCAAGGTGGAGACCTCAGACCCATTGAGGTGCCTGCTTTTTGCATGCTCCAGCTCGGAAATGTTGTTGGGTAAATCCACAGTTATGTTTCCAGCAATGGCTTGAGTAGTAATTATCCTTGCAGAAAAATCTGCAAGGTTGGCTACTGCCTTTTGGGTCCAGCTTCAGTTATGTTCTGCTGATGCAAATCCACAAATAAATTGTACGTGAGCAGGGTTCTTGCTGACTTGAGGTGTTTGTGCCAGAGAAATTGCTTGGCTGAAACTTGCTGCAGTTTTTTTTCAGGCAGATGTATTCTGAGAGCTGAAGAGGCCTTTAAATGATAAAGCAGTTAAATAATCAGCTCTACAGCAGTCCGGTGAGAGCAGTGTTTTGCTACTTATTAATGAAATATTATCTCTGTCTTTTTTTTCTGTGGCTGCCCTGTAGAAGTGTTACGGTAGTTTCATTTGTGTTTAATTGACCTGTGGCATTAATGCACAAAAGAGGAGAATCGAATGCAAATTTAATTAGGATGGTTTAGTAAAACCCCATAAGCTTGATTTACCATTCCCCTTGAGAGCTGGTGTGGATAGAAGCTTTGGGTGTGGGTAGCAGGGAGCTGGGGGGTGGGAGAGCCCCTTGGCCCCAGGTGGGAGCCTGGGCTGCGATGTGCTGGGCTCAGGGGTGGCTGCCAGCTCATCTCAGCTGTGCCGCACCCTTCCTTCGTGGCAAGCACACTTCCCTTCCAGGACATGCCCGTGCTTCCAAGGGCTTACAGGGCTTCCCAGAAGTTTTTATGTCTGATGGGAATGTATGTGATGCTTGTGACCAGGCGGTATTCTGAAGCATCCCCAGGGTCTGCTGTCGATGTCCTTGTCATATGTTGGACCTTTTTTCCTTGCACTTGCAGGTTTCTAAATCTGAAGTTGAACGTGCACTGAAGAGCAGGAGCTCTGCTGCCACTTCGCAGCTGACTGTAGGACACTGCTGGGGAATTGCACAGCAAGGTTGCTTTGTTCCAAAAGCCGTTTGGAAAAGCAGAGCTGATTTATTGATGGAGACACTCTGTGAGTGAAACGGAGCCTCTGCCATACTTTGCTGGGTGTACTGGGGAACCCAGGCTTGCACCAGCACCCTGTGGGAATGGAGCGTGCGGGTGGCTTCTTGGGAGCAGTGATCTTTGCAGTTGCAGAAGATGGGCCCCAAGTTCCTGTTGCTGACGTAGGTTTTTCTGGGTCTCTCCTCCTCTGCCCTTCCGTTCCACATAACGAAAGGGGAATCAGGGGTAGATAAGCACTTTGCAGCAGTCAGTGAGGAAGAAGCAAGCTGTCCCAGCTGGCCAGCCTGTGGGCAGTCAGACATGAGCAGTTCAGGGGGAATGGTTACTGCTTTATTCAAACTGTGCAGTCACAACCACTCATTGGTTTGCACCATTACACTCCTTATTTCTTTTTTTTCTTTATACTTTGCTAGCTTTTAATCTGAGGACAGTTTCTTTCATCAGGTTTTTGCATCTTGCTGTGAGCTCAGTAGGAAGGAGCCTCTTCCCTTGGCCGGGGCCTGAAGGCACTGCCCTAGCAGCAGTGGTGGCAGCTGTGGCGGCTGGATCCCCCTTTAGGAGCCCTCCCCGACATCCGCATGGGCTCCGGGCTCCTGGTTGTCCTTCCTGCTGGAAGCTGATCTATATTTCACATACTGGGCACCCCTTGAAGGGTCTGTGGGGAAGCCTTTGGCAGCTGCACTTGCTTTTCAAACAGCTGCTGGGGCTTCAGAGGCTTGGCTGCTCACAGTACCCCACGCAGTGCTGTCTGGGTCCCAGCAAAATGAGCATCATCGGAAGGGCAGTGTTGGGGAGTTTTCTGCCATTGCTTCCCAGCTGGGGGGAGTTCTGTGATTTGTCTGCATGGGGCTTTTGGGGAGAGCTGCACCAGGAGGGGTGTGAAGAAAGGGTGGGTAGGCCTTCTGATTAGTGTTCCTTCTTGGAGCAAATGTCCCAGTGCTTGTGAGGTGTGAGGCTGGGTGTCTTGGCTGAGCTCCTGAAAGACGTCATTCTGGGACTGCTGTTCCTCAGCATCTGCGTTCAAGACTCGGGTGCTGCACGTAAACAGGATACAGGGGGAATCTGGCCCGACTCGTTCCTCCCCCAAGGACAGGAGAGCAGCCTGCAAGGCACTGACAGCTGCTGCAGCTTAAGAGGTGTGCTAGAAAGGGACAAACAAAGCTAGAAAAGGATAAATAAACCAACAATAATCCTTTGGGAATGTTTTATTCCTGTTGTATTTTAGTAGCGCTTGGGTGTGTGGAAATCTGGCTCGTGGTGAACATCTGGAGTTGGGAAGTTTTCTGGAAAGAATATGAGCTGATTTGTAATTTCTCATAAACTTCAGTCATTTGCTCACATGGACAGTTATAGTCCATCTCCTGGTATTTATAAACAAAAAAAGTGTGATAGGTGGCAGCCAAGTTCAGTGGTGTTCAGCCTTTGAAAAAAGCAGCAGATTTTTAGGCAGAACAGTAAATGTGCTGGGCTGGAGTTCAGCGGTTGTACCGTGATTCCCTGCTTGACTTTCTCCTGGACTGTGATCTGCAAGGTATCCTCACTTAGAGTAGTCCAGTGAAAGTTAAAATGAATGTTTTTTACATCTTTAAGGCTGTGACAGGTCTGTTGCAACACTTAAACATTTTTTTTTTTGTCATTCTTTGAAAGAGTTTGCACAGAAACTCGGACTTTTAAGGGTTCTTCACTCATCTTTACTTGAGCTGTTGCTGTTCCTTTGACAATCTGAAACTGCTGTGAGCATTCTGAATAGCAACAACAGCATCTTGGCCATGAAAAGGTACATGTGCGTGCACGTAGGCGGCAGCATGAGTGTGAAGATATTCCTGAAATTGGGAAGGATCCCGGTGCAACCGGGCCTTGCTGTCAATATTGAGAGAAGTTACTCAGTGGTTTGTGTCAAATCCACTTCTGGAATCAGTTTTCTAGAAGTTGAAAACTCCAATGTGGAAAATAATGGGGGCTTCTCAAGTACCCAGGTGACTTTTGAAACTACAGTAAAGGCTGGTTTAATAGAAACAATGCTGGAATATCTTACTCGTATTTTACTAACTGTGGTTGTCTGTGGGCAGAGCCAGAGCCTGAACTTCTTGTTCTCAAAATCTACCATCTTAAAAGCTTTCTGTAGCTCTCTGAAGAGCTCTGCTGTTAATTCCATACTAGAGAAATATTACTAGGGTTTTGTGGTTTTTTTTACAATCTCAACTACCTCACAACACTGCTTTAGCAACAACAGTTTTAGTTTTTTAACTCTTGCCGTGGAGGCACTAATCTCAAAACCATCGAAGAAATGCTCTAGTTATAGTTCTCTGGCCTTGTTGTGCATAAGTAACACTGAGAAAGTTTTTCTGTATTCATAGGAAAGTACTAGTGCTTACCCAGAAGAAGGTTAGGAGGTTAGCTGTAGTTCTCTGATGGGTTTGCGTGCAGTTGTAGGCTCTACCTTTTGTGAACTGTGATTTGCAGACTGGATTTAAATGTTTTTTGAAGTGTATAAAATTGTTAATGACTTAAAAATAAACCTTAGTTCAAATGTTGAAAATTCCCTGGCCCACACAGTGTGGGAATTTGTGCTGGGAGAGTATGATTTGTGCCTGTAAAGTTTGGGCTTTTTTTATTTGCTCATTGGTTTGCCTCTAGGCTCTCACACCATCAAGGGAAATGTTTAAATATCAGCCCAATATTTCACGCCCTCCAGGCAGGCTGATCCATTTCTTGCCATGGGTGCTAAAAGTTTGCCCAGCCTTTGACAGGGTGGAAACTAAATATAGTTTTTTGGGTTTGTGCAGTTGTATTGCAGATTCATAAACCCAATTAAGAAGGAAAATAATTTAATCAATGTTGCTCAAGAGGTGGCTCACTTAGCAGAGACCTCTGTCCGTGCTCTTCTAACTGACTTTGGCTCTTCTGATGTTCTCCATTCTCCCCAAAAGCAAGCCACAGCTCAGTCTCTCATCCCTGACAGTCAGCATGTTATATTCTTCCCCTGCTGTAGAGGTGAGTCTGTAAGGAACCCCCTGGCAGCTGACCATCGTGTTTCTTGGGATCAGCACCAGCCACTGCTGCTTGTCAGGCTCTTCCATACTGAAGTTCAGCCACTGGTGCTTAGTGTATCTCTATGATCTCATGCAGGCCAGGGGGTTCTTTTTGCTTGTGAACGGGAGATACCTGTTAAATGTACTCCTGAGCTTTGCCTTGTACACTGAGTTATAGCCCTTTCCTAAGAGAGAAGGGGTTCAGGGACCCCCTGCACACAAAGGTGGGGATGCTGAAAGAGCTGCTCAGTGTTTAACATCGCACGCTCACACTCGTGTTCATTCCCTGCCGTGTGCTCCGTCCAGCTGGGCAGTGTCCATGCTGCTGGAGGTGGGGACCGGCTTGCTTCTTCTCAGTTGCTTTCTCACACTTCTCTGGGGGTTTGTTTGCAAAGTTCTCCAGTTAAAGCCTCAACTTTTGGGACTGCTGAGGTGAGGGATAGGAATTGTTGAAGAGGAGGCATTTGGAGAAGTGAAAAATCAAGTGGAGAGGAAGATGGGGGTGAAGGCAGAATGCAGCCCAGTGCTCATTCAGTGTGGAAGTACAGCACTGAAAGGGCTTCGTTCCCTCTGTGGTGACTTCTTCCCCTTTTCTAGAGACTGACCAAAGCAGCTCTTACCTGTCACACTCAAAAAAGCAGTCAAATTCATTGAAGACTCTTTAATTTGTCCTTGTCAGATAAATGGACTTCCAAGGCCACACATGCAGCCCTGCTGCATTTGTTGCAGTCTGAAGTTACTTTTCTGTTTTTTCGGGGATTCTGTTATCCACAGCTGTGATTTGGGCACGTTGGTCAATGGGAGCGAATGGCAGCTCCAGCCCGAGTGTGCGGGGCTCTGGGCAATGTCTAACTGAAAAGCAGGGATGCAGCTTGCATTCACTAAAACTGGAAAACAATTAGCTGTGACTAGGGACAATTTTCAGACAGTTAAAAACCAAGCTCATACATTTTTATTACTGTGTAATCTCATAATTTACAACTAAATTAAGGCAGCGAGCAAGTCTGAACTGTGCTTCCCCTGTATGCCAATAATAACAAATGAGAGGCGTCTGCAGAGGATGAGTTTCCTTATGGCTCCTTTAGCATTTTTGTGCATTTAAAATATGTGATAGCTCAAATACTCTGCTCTCCTTTGTTTTATTTTTATCTGTAGTACCACTTAATGAGCTATTAGAAATTAAATTCCTAGATAGTCCTGCTGGCTGCCCTCCATTGCAGGATATTACTGCAATATTGTTTGCTGCAGTAATAGTCAGAACACATATTTTTGTTTTTAAATGTAACATTAAAAATCAGCAATGTGTTTTTTCTTCAAAAATGTACGTTCTTGCATCTCTTCTTTGAGCTGTAGTACTGAATGGCAGTGATACAGCATTGATTCACATGGCAGGGATTTACTCTGAGGTTGTCTTCATTAGTGGCATCCTAAATAGCTTCTTTTAGGATGACACTTATTTCTGTTATATTTATTGAATTATCAGGTACTAACTAATCTGATGATACTGACACTGTTTATAAATGAAGCCTAGACAGCAGCTTCAACTATTCTTTGAAATTTACCCCAGTACTTGGGCTGGCTATGTCTGCAGCCTAAGCCCACTCATGCAGGTGATCTCTTGGCTCTAGCAGTCCTTGTTTTATTCCCCTTCCCACCTCTGCTAACATGGGGCTACTCTCACCTCTCAATGGCCAAGACAGCCTGCTGCTCCAATGGACTCTGAATGATTTTCATTTAACCTTTAACATCCTATGAGCTATAAAAATTTTAGTTTAAAATTTAAATGAGCTTAAATATAAGCTTCTTTTAAAAAGCAAGTAGTGTCTGATATTTGGGTCATTGTTTCAGTTCTTCATTGGCATAATAGGAACTTTTTTCTCATGCTGGACCCAAATTGTCCTTCAAGGGTGTGTTCCTTACCATGGGATTATGCCCTACTGCGAGAGGCCGGGGCACTGGGGTGGCATTTCTAGAATTATGGGAATGTGCAGTGTAAGGTAGGTCCTTAAGCTGTGGTTTTAAGATGATTAGTTTGTAGCCATGAGACTTTTAAGTCTGATTTAGGACAGTTGATTTTCAGAAGTGGCAATGGATTTTAGGACAACTGATTTTCAGAAGTGGCAATGGATTTTCCCTGTAGTGATATTAAGCTTCTGTGCTGAATGCTCTCGGTGGGTTCTTGGGTTTGGTGGATGTTGCAAGCTGAGGCTTCGAAAGAGAAACTACCTGCTTTTCCTGCCAGGCCAGAGGAGGAGATGTTTCGGCTCCTGTTTTACATTTCAGAGTGTCTTGATGTGACCTGCACCCGCATGTCGTGTTCTGCAGAACATCTGTTCAAGAGCATGATTGTTCGTGTAGTCGGGGAGGGTTCTGGAGTTAAATAAAACCACATTGGTGTAGGTGTACCTAGGGACTGCTTTTGGTTAGTCACCGTGATCAAGTTTCTGTTAATAAGCTAGTGAAAGTGAATTTGTTCAGGGGTCCAAAAATACGAAGCTTAGAAGAGGGAGCAGGAAACAGAAGCGGCATGGATTCTAAGTCTTTAATCACCTAAAATTAGTACACATGTCTCCAGAAACACCTGCTGGATAAAACTCAGCTATTGGTGAAACTAATTATGCCTTGAGACTATTTGGAGCTCAGTAAGTCTGTCTTACAAAATTATTTCAGCACTGAGGCTGGAAAACCTGTGAAGTGTCGGCGGTTTTATTGACACGGCAGTGCCATTCTAAAAATGAAGTGCAAATGCATTTTCTGAGAACAGATGATGATCAAGAGGTGGGAAGGTCTAATTTTCTGATTGCTTTTATTTCTTTCTTTTTTTTTCCTAGTGATCACATGGAAAATATTTGTGGGTACTTAATGAAATACACCAATCTCGTCACTGGCTGGCAGTACCGGTAAGGCTTTTCTGGTGCTATTTGGTAATGCTGGTCTTTGCAGCATCTAAATGAACATGTTTCAGATTATTTTTAGTACTACCTGAATTTCCCTTTGTCTGTTAGGCAAACTTTGTGGGAAAGCATTAGGCTTTTCTTAGTATAGATTAAACTAATGTGTAGATGAATGATATTTGTATTAAGGCATGAATGAGAAAAAATGCATAGTAATTATGAAACTGTTAACTCATTTAGTGGCTTTTTTCTCCTTTTCCATTAAAAATATTGTATTTGTTTTTTCTGTTGAGTTTTCAGCTTTATGCCAAATCATGCCATCATTTTTTAAAAAAATAACTAAGACATATTTACTGAGAATTCAAACTCGAGCAAGCTTTTCCCTTTAGTTCCCCAGGATGTCTGTCTCCCCTGGAAAAACTTGCTTTTCTTTGACAGGTGAAACCCTGGTGAGGCTTCCTGCTTGATGCTGTTCCTAGAGTAGCATAGCACAACCAAATGACTGTTGGAGAAACAAGTCCTTAGCACAGCACACTGGCCAAATTGCTGTGCTGCCGCTGGCGTGCAGTGGCTTGTGTCAATGCACTTATCATTGAACTCCATTGAATAGTTGAAGCATAATGGCTACTTTGATTTTTTTATTTCTTTTTTTTGCTTCAATTTCACAGTTTTAGCTCAACTGTTTTCTGTCTGGGGCTGTTCTACCCATAATTTATGTAGTTTAAGGATGTATTAAGCCTCAGAGATTCAGGATGTTGGTTTGATTCCCAAACCTTGCAATAGCACTCTTCTGTGGGCACAGCTGTTCTGCTGTTCAGTCCCTGCTCTCTGAGAAAAAATTGGTGAGAACTTAATTTTTGTGCAGCCCTGTTTGGGACGTAATTAATGTGTTTGGGGTTGTACTGACTCAAGTCTTTAATTCCTAACCTCATCTGTGCCAACTTGTAATGAAAGTCTTGACTTCTCCCAGTAGCACCATCCCCACCCCTCAACTTCCCCCCATCCCCCCCAAAAAAAGAAGGAAAAGAATGAGGTGGGTTTATTTGACTGTATTTGCTTATCGTTGCAGATTTTTTGTTTTAAACAATGATGCTGGCCTGCTGGAGTACTTTGTGAATGAGCAGTCAAGACATCTAAAACCCAGGGGTACTCTGCAGCTAGCTGGAGCTGTAATTTCACCCAGTGACGAAGACTCTCACACCTTTACAGTCAATGCTGCCAGTGGGGAGCAGTATAAACTAAGAGGTAGGACCTAGATTCTCGGGCAGGGGATTCTTCCAGTAGATGACACTCCTGGCTCTCACCTGTGTCTGCTCTACTGGGCTTGGCAGCAGGTCCAAAGCAAGAGAACTTGTTTGGCAGACTGCTGCAATGAGAGTTATTTGTGAAACTCATTCCTCTCTTCGGTTAGGAACTGTCCTTCTTTATGGATGGTTCCATACTTTTTGGGTTTGGTGACTTTCAAAAGACTGTGAACTTCAGATGTGTAGAATGGGGTTTAATATTCATGTGTAGTGTCCTTAAACTGTACTGATTCAAAGTTTTCTAAATCATTGTAGGCAACAGTACTGTGTTGATGCTTGCAGCGAACTATATTATTTATATTATTGCTCATGTTGAGTTCATTAGCCTTCTTGTGCTGGGTTAGAGAAGCCCATTCTTTGATTTTGTAGACTATGGAAATCTGAGCTAATATCTTACAGTATTTCTTCCCTTGAAGACTTGCTGTCATTTTCTAATTCAGGGTACCTTACTCTCATTCCAGGAAAATGTGTCATGTTGTTAGGTTAAAATATGGGTAAGGGTCATTATTTGTGGAAATTATTTCTTCTTACAAAATTAAGAAAAAAAAAAACCTGGCGTGTACTTTTTGCTTTTTATGTTGAACTTGATTTAATGTTAATTACAGATCATCTGGAGAAGTTTAGATTAGCAGTGCAAAGTGATTTTTTTCTTTAGTTTTGTGACTGTTTTAGAGAATCAAGCATTCTTTTTTGCCCATACTTTGAAGTATCTTCATTTATGTAATCCTTTTGGTTTGCTTTTATTAGCTACCGACGCTAAAGAACGGCAGCACTGGGTTAGTAGGCTACAGATCTGCACACAGCATCACACGGAAGCTATTGGAAAGGTATTGTATGGCTGATGTCTTCATGGGCAAAAATGGTTTAGACTTGTGGTAGAATTAGTTGCAAATGCAATTATCCTGTTATCAAAGACAAATACTACAAAAGGGTGTGGTTGGGCTTGAAACTTGATGTCAAGAGACATTTTTTCTGAGTAATGGTAGAAATATGCTTTAGGGATGAAACAGTGAAATCCATTGGCCTCTGAAGAGCTGAATGGTCCTCCCTGAGCAGGTACTGGTGAGCTGGTGTTTGAACGGGGGACAGAGCTGAAAGATCAGAGTATTAGCCCAGTATTTTCCAGTGGTTTTGCATGTTGGTTTTTTTAATGGATAAGGAAACAGGTCTTCAGTGTTATTGAAGCTCTTCTATTTTGGGACCTTTACTTTTTTTTTTTTATAACTGTTACCTTTTTTTTTCTTTTGTAACAGTTACATTTTTGTTGTTGTTATAAAAAAACCCCAACTACTCAACAGCCCACAAATACATTTAGGATGAATTCCCACGTTTGAGAAATCCTCAACACTGTGTCTGCGGGTTGTTGCTTCCGTTTTCTGACCATGTCCTGCTTGCAACTATAGTGTATTTTATAGAACCTCCTGAGTACCACGACATCTGTTCTGTTACTTGAATAAAGTCTTACTTTTAAAATAAGATCAACATCTTGTAGCTGACTTTGTTGTAAGAGATAAGTTCAATGAATAGTTCTAAATGAAATCCCATTCTCTTAAGTGTGAGCTCAATCCTTGCAGGATCTGTTAGGAGTCAGTTACCAGTACTGTTGCAGATCAAGGACTAATTATCAAGTTGGAGATGGGATACTTAGTGATCAGTCTGATTTCACAGATTGTTTGGAATTGGGTTATAAAACAGGGCAACTGTCAGCAGATAGTGCAAAATATTTATTTAGCAGCTGCTACTAATACTTTATTAAGGTTTTGTCATCTGTCCTTGCTCCCTAAAAAAAAATCAAGGATTAAACTGTTCTGCTGTATCTTTCAAATGCTGGTTATTAGGAATTAATTTTCAATGTTTCTCAATATGCTTATTTATTCACTAGAACAACCCTCCTCTGAAATCTCGCAGCTTCTCTCTTGCATCTCAAGGAAGTGCCAACTCTCCTGGCGTGCAAAGACGGCCCAGTCAAAATGCAGTTTCCTTTTTCAATGTTGGACATCACAGACTGCCAACTGGGAAAAGGGTTCCTATTATGCAGCCAGATCACCTTGTAGATGTTCGAGAGGTTTGTATGCCTTACATTATCTTGCAGTTTCTTGAAAGAGCTGCCCTGTTATTGGCAGGATTGTGGAGAAACCAGCTGTTCTTGGTTGGATATATTGTCAATAGCCTGTGCTAAGCAGAGCTGTGTGAGGAGAAGTAACCTGCCTGTGCAGATTGTAGAAGTACAGTGTATGTTCTATGGCTTCTGTACTCGTTACACCTCACCAGAAAGAAGACTAGCATGTATAGAAGTTTGCCTTCATCCCTGTGACTCAAAATCAGGCAATATTTTGCTTCTGTGAGTGCAAGGACAAAAGTATGTGGGTTTTTGGAAGGCTGCAGTGTGCTGCTTAATGGCTGGAGTGCTTTGCTGCTACACCTCTTGCAGCAATTGTGCTGTTGCAGGTTCTATGATGTGGGGGGTGCTCTCTGTCAGAAGGAAGGAGGAAAGGAGCTTGGGAGAAGAGGGACAAGGACACCAGGAAAGCTGTAATTTGAACACATAATGAAGGGGAAAATCCTGCTTTTTCTTCCCCCTCTGCAAAGTAAACTGAGATAGTGATCCTGAGTGTGGTGGCAGTGCAGACAATAAATGAGAATCCTGTGCGTGTTTGAGCCAAACTGAGTGATACAGGTCTTTTCCTTTAAAGTGCATCTCCTCTTGTAGGCAGTGAAAAGATCTTGATTGTACACGGATAGTACCTCGTATATCCTCTTCCAGGCTGTGCAGAGCACAGAGCTTAATTACTTCTCACACAGTGTGTGGGGTGCTTCCCCCCCTGTTCCTATCAACTAAGCATGAAGGTGTTTGATGTTTACTGCAGCAAGCATCGTGTTCAGATTCCTCTTTGCATTTTTTGAAGTCACTTTGATACTCTTTTACTCGTTAATAAGGTGCTGTGTATTGCTGTGGGAATTCATCGTGTGTTCAATGACTCTTTAGTAGCTGCATCAAGAAAAAACAAGTATGGTTACTGTATATAATTTGTCGCTTTTTCAGTTTTATTGTTGTGATAAAATCATTTGGGATCCTCTGCAGGCCCAGCTAAACCCATACTGCAGAACACACTTCCATTACCTGATAAATGAGTGTTTTGTTTGACAGATGATGTCTCAGGCTGAGGGCCAGCAGCGAGACCTGATCAGGAGCATAGAATGCCTTCCTGTCTCCGGTCACCTTACATCCTTGGATCAAGACCTACTAATGCTGAAAGCAACTTCCATGGCAACCATGAACTGCTTAAATGACTGCTTCCATATTCTCCAGTTACAACATGCTTCTCAACAAAAGGGATCCTTGCCAGCAGGTGGGTATAGACGCTCACAAAGAGCAGAAACCTTTAACAAATACAAATCCTTTCCTTCTTGCAAAAACAGTTGTGGCAGTAAATCCAGTTTCACATGGGTAGGGAACTGCTGGATGCCTGGTTTCTTGTGAGGTTTTTCTAGAGTCTGACCTGCTGATGTTGGGTAGAACTCCCATGCATATTTATTTTTTGTTTGTTTTTTTAATTGATTTCTCTATTCTGTTGTAGTCTCTGGCAGCAGCTGTATAAATGTAACATTTAATTGTTGAGAGCATCTCGCAACAGAATAAAGTACACAAGGCACCACAACAAGAAGGCTGCCTTCGGGATCTAGCTGGCTGCTCAGGAACAGTAATAGTGGAAGGGGACTTTTATGGAATTGCAGGTTGTAGGGTATGTGGTGTCCAGTACAGCTCTGTCAAATGTCACACTTCTCTTCTTTTACACGCTAAATACATATTATAATTGTAGCTTTCATTTCTAGTTAAGCGTTAAAATACAAAGGCTTACATTTACACAGTTCATTATTAATACTGTTTATATATCAATATTCTTGTTCTGAATTAACATCCTAGTCTAAAACATGGACTAAGTGTTGCGTTCCATTCTGAGGCCAGAACAGACTTGTAAGCAAATGTGAATTGATTAAAGGAAAAAAACCAAACCCACAAACAAAGCCTTTTGCATAAACAACCAACCCCTCCAACAAACACCCCCTCTCCACCCTAAATCCCAAGCCCCACTGCTATTGGGTGTGGAATAACATGCTTTCACAGGTGGCAGACAAATATGTTGTGATGTCTCCACAGTTGATGGTTTTCATGCAAGTAGGTGCTTACCAGAATTGTTCCCCCTAATTTGTGTGCAGCATATGGAACTCAGCATGTACTTCCCTGTTTGTAAATTCTTTTGCATCTTATTGTCCTTTTTTCCCCTGTGTATTTACTTTGTGGCTCTTTGTGAGCAAAAAGCTTTTGAGAATCTTCAAATGCTTCTCTTACACAACAGATACAGTAGATATGGTAAGTATGTAACAAAGAACACTCATAAGTTGTCTCTTACCATATCTTTCCCATATTCCTATTATATTTGTGGTGCTTGCTTTGCCAGTGCATATTATTTTGGAGCTGTGATTAGTTCAGCTTCTACGATGAAAAAAGGGGTTGTATGAAAGTATTAAAACTATATAAAAATAGTTTTTTACTTTTAAATCACCACAGGCATTAAAAGAGAATACGTGAATAGGATGAATTAACTTTTTTTTTTGCTGTATTTCAGTTCAAAATTTCGTTTTAAAAATGAAAAACTGGATGGCACCTCTCTGAATCTTTGTCTGAACTCTAAAGTTACTCACGCTGAAAGAACTCTTCCTATTCCATGTGATTTATTTTTTTTTTAACTATGGATGCATAACTGTGGGAGGTACACATCAGAAGTCTTTTTGTATTGGCATTTTCACGTGTGTGCTACTAAGGTGGGGTTTTTGACCCATTACTGTGTTTGGGAAAAATAAGCAGGGCCCAATGAGCACCACTGTAATAACTTGGGTGTTTTGCCTTTCTTTTTTGACTGTTTTTGTTTTAGAAATTTTTAGACTATGATAACTTAAGCCCAGTTCATCTGTTGTTCAGTTGCCTGCTGTTCAGTTGATATCTGCCTGTTAATGGCCTAATCTAAAAACATTGCTTAAAGATGTCCAAACCTTGAAGATTTCCTATGGTATCACAGAGAGAGAGGAGGAGCAGCAGGTTGGATGATGCATTACTGGGGCCAGAGTTAAAAAGAGGCCATTAAAGAATGCATGTGCCTCTTTGCATCCTTCCACTCTCCCACTGTAATTTTAGAGACACTGTAATATATTTGTTCCTTTCAAGGATTGTTCAGAATTCTTTTTTCTTTTTTAAAGTCTATTTAGCTTAGTTTCCCCAACACACACTCAGGAGGGATATTTATGCTTCTGGTTCAACTGGTGAAATCTTTTCAATAGGCTTCAGAAGTTCATATAAAAAGGAAATGGGTTGTGGCTTAATTCAAATCCTGCAGGAGGCCTTTCTGTGTTTAAGTGTAGAAAAACATGATGTAGGAAAAAATCTTGAATACAGATTGATCTATCTAATAAAATATATACAAGCACTATTTAATCTTTCTAGGATCAGTCAGCATGCTTCAGCTAGGTTAGAGTGAGATGCAACAAGATGTGATGATGAACAGGATACTCATCTAACAGAACATTAATTTAAACATGAAGTGACAAGAAGTATTTTGGGGTCTGTTAAAGTGGTACTTGACTGCTAATAATATGCTAGGCAAGTCATGCTTGAGGATGTGACCCAGTTCCAGGCAGAGGTCTGGAAATAAAAGATTGTGTATCATACAGGAAGAGGCAAGAACCACCCTGGTGTAGGTTCCTAGGCACAGGGAACTGCTGCGTGGTGGTAGAAATTCAGACTTCCTAATTTCTGTGATTGCAACTCAGCCAAGATGATTTGCTGGATTGTGTATTCTTCAGTAAAAATCGATTGGAGCTGCCTGTACATTTATTAGCCTTTGAAAAAGAATGGAACATTTGTATTATTGATGTGGAACCTGATCTGTCCTGATAAGTTAGCTGAGAGTAACTAGAGATGCTGGAGTCACTGAGTGGGTAATAGCTTTCCAAGCCCTGCAGCGTCTTTTTTCTCTTGAGCAGCTATTATTTATTCAGCAGTGTGTGCTTGCCTTCTTTGCAGCAGAGAAATGACAAGTACCCGCTCCAGAGAAAACACTGGCAACAAAACTTTCTCTGCTTTAGGTCTTTTTGGTCTAGAGCTGAGCTGGGTTTGAGAACCTGGTAAGTGGTGGGCTTTTGGGGTTTTTTGGTACCAGTTAAAGCAAATTGTAAGGGTTACTTAACATTCCTGTGATACTGGGTTCTTCCTGTAGTGTCTGATTACACCTTTCATGACACCAACTAGTTTCTCCAGTCCAAGTTGCATGTATTACAGCTCACCAATCGCAGTGTTAGTGCTAATGATCGCTGGAGGTGGTGTCTCATTGCACCACCTTTGTTTAGTGGCTGCTGAAGGGATTGGCTGCAGGAGGAATTGGCTGCTTTCAGCTTATTCCTTAAAAAATAGCTCTTTTGTGAAAGCTGCTATTTACTCACCTCTCAGAGGATGAGCAAGTTTCAACGCAAACTTTCTCTCGCTTCAGGAACGACGATCAGTTGGTTGGAACCAAAGATATCTCTGGCAAACAACTTCAAAAATGGAGCAGCTCAGAATTTCCCAGCAGAGATAAACAAGCCAGCATCTGTCAGAGAAGAGCAGTCCATTGCAGAGCCCTGCCAGCTAACAAGGGTAAGGTAATGTGAACATCCCATTTCTGCGGGAATTATTTTGAGGAATACCTGTAAACGTTTCAGCCCTATGTGAAAATGGCTTAAGGACAATTCTTCTCACGCTTTTTGATTAGCAGTGTTGGAGAAAGAGAGAGTGCAGCTGCAGTAAATGAAACTTTCTGATAGCTTTTTCAGTAAATTTTGCTGCNGTGAGAGTGCCAGAGCACTGGACCAGGCTGCCCAGAGAGGCTGTGGAGTCTCCTTGGCTGGAGACATTCAAACCCCCCCTGGATGCGTTCCTGTGTGATGGACTCTAGGTGACCCTGCTCTGGCAGGGGGGTTGGACTAGATGATCTTTCGAGGTCCCTTCCAACCCTAGAATTCTGTGATTCTGTGAAGTGGAGGGAGCCAATAGGGCTGGTAATGCAAGGTGTTGAAACAGGCAGCATTCCCTTGCATTTTCGCAAACTGAAGTGCAAAAAACCTGACTGGAATTCATGACACTCTCAAAATAGGCCCGAGAAGAACTGCCTATGCAGACGAAAGACAAAACTGCTGGTCTCCAGCTATTAAATCTCCCTGTGTTTCTTTTCTAGCTCCTGCTGTGTCTGTTTTTCTTAGTCTGAGCGACTCTCATCACTTGACTTCAGGATGGCTTAATGTATTTGAAATACAACTGCAGTCTTCATCACTAGAACTGTCAAAATTGATTTGAAGTGCAAAATACTAAAGTAGAAAACCAGCAGGAAATTATGATAAAGAACATGTTTTCCTAACTGAGCTAAATAATCATAATTACATTCTTTCTATCCTAGCTGATTTCACACAGTTGTTTGGGTGAGACTGTCGTTGTGAGAAGATAATGTGCTGTTGTGTGTCTCTGCAGCAGCACTGTGCTATCTCATAGCAAAATCGAAACAGCAGAGATTTTTTTTCTATAGTTGTTGTAGTTTATAGATTTTTAAATGGATCTGAATAGTTGCTACTAATTTTTAAAAAAAGAAAAAATTAAACAAACCAGGAGCATTCAAATAAATCACTTAATTTCTTCTTCTAATAAATGAGTGAGTACAGTTCAAGTGCTTTGTGTGTCCCTGTCTGTGTTTGGGGTATGAGCAGCCTTACTGCTCCCCCTAGGTATTTTCAGCTCCCTTATTTATGATAGCAGAGCAGTGTAGCATCCTTGGAAAGGAGTAATCTGTGTCGTACTCCAGTCTTCATCGGGGTTTGATCTCTGCTTTGAGGGCTTGGCCCCCTGTTTTTTGGTGGGTGAATGTTCATGAATTTGCCTTGGGCTTGGGCAGCTGCTCCAGGATGGAGGGCTTTGCTCGGGCAGACACATTGCTGCTGCCCTCCTGTGGCATTCAGTGCCTCCCCCCTCTCCATCTGCTGCCCAGGGCAAACAGCTGGAGGGAGCATGCTGCTCAGCACTATCCCTTCCATCTGAAGGGTGGTGGTTAAAACGGTGCTGATATGATTTCTGCTGGCCTGCCTGGGCGCTGTAGTCACACTGACACACAACCCATGCGTGTGGTGTGTGTACATGGGGGGGTTTTGTTTTTATAAAACTACTCCAAGTTACTTTTCCTTTGCTGTTACATATTGGCCCTAGCAGCAACACTGGTAATGCTTGTGAAGACTGTAGGTATGTTAATTGCTTGTCACCGGGCATGACAGTGAGCAACTAACTAGGATCTACTGTTTGCTCAGCCTTTGGGATAATGATGGCAACACTGGAAAGCCTGAAGTCGTGTGGAGTTGAAGGGGTGTTATTGAGGTGGTTTGAATTTCTGCTAGCATTTGCTATGCTATCTGTGTTTGTGTTAGGTGTTTGTCATTCTGTTAGCTCACAAAACTTACAGGAAAACGGGTCATATTTGCTTTTAAGCTTTTTTTCTTTCCCCTGGCCCATGTGAGAGATGGAGAAAAATCTCAGCCTGAATCTTCTAGATGAAATCTGCACTGAGTTATCTTAAGGTCCCTTTAAATTCTTCAGCTGTTTTTTATCTTGGGGCTAGATTCCATCGTATAGCTGTCTGCAGGGGTTTGATTAGTTTGTTGGGGGTTTTTTCATATGTTGAGAGTTAAATACAATATGAAGTCCTCTTTGGATATTGTATGGTCGGTCACATCCTTGAGCTGGTGTTTTTGGCTCTTATCATAGGAACCTGAAGAAATAAATCCAGATGAGGAGCTGGAGGATATCTGTGATGATAAAGAAGATGATCTAGGAGCGGTGGAAGAACAGCGCAGTGTTATCTTGCATCTCTTGTCCCAGCTGAAACTTGGCATGGACTTAACAAGAGTGAGTAACTGCAGCGTGAAGGCTGGATGCAATAAAAGCAAAGTGCCATTTTAAACTCAGCTCCTGTATTAAACAATGTGGAGTTTAATATGAAATTGTGGCCTGTAGCAACTTAAGGTCCCAAGGTCTGATGCCCTGGGTTGAGGCAGGTTTTAAGTGAAACGTGCAGAGGGAGTGGATTTCCTTTAGTGCAACTGGCCAGATCTTTTCTGTTACGTTCTCAGAGTTTTCTACTGTGTTTTTAGTGACTTTTCCTATAACGGCCTGTTTTCTTTGCTATGCTTGCACTTTAAGTCTTTCCATGCTCTTTTCTGCAACCTTCTCATATTTTTGTCCATCTGCTTTCCTTCCATGATATCTCTTGTCACTTGATAGTGCTTTCACACAACTCACATAACCCTGCACCCATTCTGAAAAGGAATTTCTGTCTGGTTCCTCATTATGTGTCCTCAGAGGGCTGTTTATGCCTCTGTCCTATTCTCATTTCTGTGTTATAGCAGCTATAGAAAGCAGGAACAAAGTTATACTGAATAAAATTGGATTTGACACTTCAGTGCAGATCTCAAAAGCTTTGAAAAGTTAACATTTGGTTGCTACTAGACAACTTGGGCAGCAAATCTGGGAAAGTTAGGCTGCTACCAGCTTGTGTTCATTTCACTCCTGTAGAGACTTTTTACTATAAGCACTAGACACTTCGAAAGAAGAAAATGATTTAAGAGTAGCATGGAATGAGGAAAGCACTCTCTTTTTATTAATCTCTTAATTAATCTCTTTTTTTAGCTATGTTTTTTGAGCACTAGGTACTCAGGCACTAGAAACACTTGTGTTATGGAACTTACATTGGAAAAAAAAAGGTGGTACGAGCAGGCCCTGCTGCCTGTGGACCAAACTTAAGCCCCAGATGCTTAATCAGAAATTCATTAAGTCATTATTTCACTTAATGACGTTTGGATTTGGTCTATCTTTTTTTCTTAGCTGGGCTAAGTTGTCAAGTCTGTTGTGCCCAGTTGTGACTTGGCTGCGTGTGTAGAATTGTCTTTAGTTCAGAGCAGGCAGAGTGTTGAAATGTGACAAGCCTGAATTCAAAACAGCTTATAAATTTGTTAGAGTCACATTTAGCTTAGATATCAGGGTACTGAAATGAAAGGCAACTTTAATATTTTAGGTTGTTGTTATAACCACATGACAAGTGTATTCAGCCTAACTGGTGTATCTGTTAAGAGTCTTATGCCTGTGCTCTGCCTCTTTGAATGCAGCTGATTTAAATAGGCTCTCGTGGTTGAGGCACTCTGTGTTGCTCTTTACAGCAGTTATTTACATGAAGTTAGTTGCCACTACAAGGAAAGGAAAGACTGATACCCACAGCCTCTTACTGTGCAGTATTGCTCTTGGCCCAGCCAGGGGACTGACCAACCAGGGCTGCTGGTTTTTTATGGTGGTGAATGTAACTAGGGAAGTACAAGGTCCTCTGCCCAGAGGCACAGGATCAACTTATATGGTGGTACTGTATGTCTTGTCCTAGTTGCTGTGGTGAGAAAGACTCTGCTTTCTCTCCGTTAGACAAAATCTTTTATGGTTTGGTTGGTTGTTTTTTGTTGTTGTTGTTTTTGTTTGGTTGTTTTTGTTTTTTTCTTGTTTTTTTTCTTTTCTTTTTTTGAGGAGTACTCAGACCCTTTCAACCGCTCTAGTCCTAATAGTACTTACTGGGCTTTTTTCTCCATATAAATTGCTGTTTTGGGGTACCTCTGCTCACTATATTTTGCTCACATCTTAGAACAGGGACCAGGAAGTTCAATCTGAAATTGTGGTGTCCAAAAGAGGACAGAATCCTCCACCTGAGAACTTCCCTTATAAAAATGCCTGTCTCTTTGGTTTGCTTACTAGAGATTTCTGGGTTCTCTTTTATTTCAGGTGGTTCTTCCCACTTTTATCTTAGAGAAGCGATCGCTGCTGGAGATGTATGCGGACTTCATGTCCCACCCAGATCTCTTCATTGCAATCACAAACGGCACCACCCCCGAGGAGAGGATGATCCGCTTTGTTGAGTATTATCTCACTTCATTCCACGAAGGTCGCAAGGGAGCTATTGCAAAGAAACCATATAATCCAATCATTGGGGAAACATTTCACTGCTCCTGGAGGATACCAAAGACCGAAGTAGCCGCTGATGCCGGCAGTAACTACTCTGCTCACTCCCCCTCAGAGCAAGTAATTCTGTCTAGAGATCTGGAAGGCCAAACAGAGCTGGACTACTATACAGTAAAATTTGTAGCTGAGCAAGTGTCCCACCACCCTCCTGTCTCAGGGTTTTATGCTGAATGCGTAGAGAGAAAGATGTGTGTCAGTGCTCATGTCTGGACAAAAAGTAAATTCTTAGGAATGTCAATAGGAGTGACAATGGTTGGCGAGGGTAAGTGTAGTTTCTGTCTTTATTCATTTTATAAAGCTATTAAAATATTAGTTTGAGAGAAAATTTGATGTTGTATGTCTCTGGCAGAAATACAGATGAATGCTGCTCAGTAGTTTTTCTTCCAAGACTTACAAAAAAATTGCTTGCAGACGTGTCAGCCACTATGGTGTGTTTTCAGATTATTTTTTTTTCATTAACTTTATTTTTTCTCTAATCTTTGTGATCTGCAAGCTTTATTGTACAGTCATTCAGTGATTTCTTACGTTATTTTTACTCTTTGCAAAGTACAGAAGATACTACAAATCCTCATTATAAACAACAAGCTTTCATGTGCAGAAGAAACTAGATAGGGTTTAGGCTTTTGTCAAAAGTTGGGATTATGTTTGGAAATTTTTACTTTGAAACCAGAGGGCAGTCACTGCAATGTAAGCTGATATTTGTGAATGTTTCTAAAGCATTGGACAAATTCATTTGCATCAGACATTTATTAAATAGAAGTGTTGTTGCATTTGCAAATATTGCATTTATGTATCTTTAGTATGCAAGTTTTCATCTTCTTTAACTAGAGAAATTGGATCCTTTAGGGACAGAGAAGACTAACTGCCCTTAAAGTGTCATTTCCCTTTAGAACTAGTCTTTGATGTGAGAGATGAGACAGCATCCCCCATTCTGTGTCTGCTGTGTGTGTTCCTCAGCATCTGGGCATTCCAGGCACTTGCATGTAGACTGCGTATGTGACTGAGGAATGAGCGTGGCAGGGGATGAGGAAGGCACATCCTGATGCTTTCACAGAATCACAGAATGGTTTGGGTTGGAAGGGACCTTATATATTACCTAGTTCCAGCCCCCCTGCCATGGGCAGGGACACGTCCAACCAGACCAGGTTGCTCCAAGCCCCATCCACCCTGGCCTTGAACCAGGGAGGGGGAGCCACAACTCTTCCTGTACCAGGTAATTTCTGAAGCTAGTACTTCCCCTAGGGTGTTTCTTAAATCTTGTAACAAGTATGAAAAACATGAGAATTTCTGAAAAGTAACCTCAGACACGCAGTGATAATATGCTACAGGGGCACGGGTTGATGAGGCACCAGTCAGTTGTTGTGATGTGCTCTAGTAATGGCAAGAGGCAGATCTTGCATTTGGTTTTTTGTTTGTGTTTGTTTTTTTAATAGGAATCAAACCGACACATA
This sequence comes from Aegotheles bennettii, assembly GCA_013398125.1. Taxonomy (NCBI): domain Eukaryota; kingdom Metazoa; phylum Chordata; class Aves; order Caprimulgiformes; family Aegothelidae; genus Aegotheles; species Aegotheles bennettii. Next base: position 113,176 of record VZRW01005843.1, on the reverse strand, counting down.
TTAAAAGCCATAGAAAAATTCTAGTTTTTATGAGATTCCTGGCATTTATTGCAAAAGCTGCTGTCAGGGAAGAGTTGGATTTATCTTGGCAGAGAGGTGCAGTAAGGAGGATTCTCTGCTACTTGCCTTCAGATGGGGTAGGGTGTATTACAGAGGGGGCAAACCGAACAGGAATACCGAGTTTCCTCAGGGTCTTCATTCATTATTTGCTTTGGGCAGTGTAAGTCTTGTGTTGCCATGCTCCAGAACCATCAATAAGAGAGTGACCAGCCCTTTTACATACTGCTGGAAAGTATGTTGCCCAGCACGATATTGTACTTGTGGAGCAGTATTATTAGGATGGATGTCTTTTCCCAAAAGAAATATAAACGTGTGTTACTCAGGTTAGTACTTTCAGGAAAATATTTCTATCTAGAATCTGTAATCAATGCCACTTCTGTGGGGAGTAGGTGTTTTTTCTCTTTGGTGTGAGGTGCTATGAGGAAAAGTAGTCAGATGTAGTACTGGAAATCTGTTTTAATAACTTTTTTGGTCTTTTCTAAAATGGTGCTGAATTAGGGATTCTTGTATTTCTTCACACAGGTCTCTTAAGTCTCTTGGAACATGGAGAAGAATACACCTTCTCTCTGCCCTGTGCATACGCTCGGTCAATTTTAACTGTTCCTTGGGTAGAACTGGGAGGAAAAGTCAACATTAACTGTGCGAAGACTGGGTACTCTGCAAGTATTAACTTTCACACCAAGCCCTTCTACGGTGGCAAATTGCATCGGTGAGAACAATTTTTTTTTTCTATTTCTCAATCCACACTCTAGAACTGTAGTAGCTGTGTAGCTTCCCTGTTCTGTGGGCTGAATAATACTCATTTGATAGTCCTGGAAAACACAGCTTTTCACAAACACTTGAAGGTGTATTACGGTGCTCTTTAAACAATATCATAGCTAAACAACTGCATCCCATGTGATCCTCGAGGGAAAATCAGGTTGCCTTTAAAGACAGTAAGGAAATTCCATGTTTGTCTGAGTCCATGTTCAAACCACTGGGAATACAGAGCTCCTGGCTTTTATTCCTGGCTGTCACACATTCTCTTATTTCTGTTTGAAGCTGGTTAGCGTTTCCTATTTTTAGATTTGCTCTTCGTTTGAAATGGGGTTGATTTTGCTGTCTTAAAGAATTGCATGTTGTTTGCAACATGCGTTGTAGTTGCACTGTAAGGAATGTTAGTAAATAGTCTTCTGTTACTTATTGGTCTTAGGATTCCTGTATAAGAAGCATAAGGCTATCAAGTTAAAGCACCTAGAAAATCAATAGTTACAAATACCTTTTTTTAAAGACAAAAATGGTAATTGTTGTAGTGGCAATTCTTCGTGGTTAAGACCTAACAGGTAAAAGAAGGAAGTTGCAGGGAAAGTTTGCTTGAGGTTACTTCTAGCTAATTCTAGGAAGTGTCTGCATGCTTGGTGCAAAAGCTTTCAGAACTCATTAACACTGATGTTTTTAGAGATTGTATAGTGAGACTGCTACAAATTAGCCTTGTACCAATATCAAGACAACTAATTAAGGAAGGAAAACATTAAGTAGTAGTCACACAAAGAATATCTGATTCCAAAGTGTTTGACTCTCAGCCGTGTCCTGGACTGTGCTTGTTCAGACCTTTCTTAGATTAAATGTGTGAGAAATAATAATGAAATGTGTGACAGTCTAGAACATCAGAACTTCTTAAACATGGCTTGCTCTCACAGGTTGCAAAAAATCAGCAGTCTTCTCTGAATCACTTTTCCTGAAAACAGTAGGGTAAGGCCACATTTATTTTTCAAAGGAAAACCCCATCAGAACCTCCATCTCGCAGCCACATAAATTCCCATATATGCTTTGAATATAACTTGCAACCATAGCTCCCCCGTCCCAAAGGCATCTGAAGAACTGAAGCTTACATGTAGCTCTGTTTCACTTGACACAATTTTAAAGTGAGGCATCGTTTGGGATTTTTGTTTCCATTGCTTACAATCTACCTTCCACCTTGCAATAGCTCCTCTTGTGCCACAAAAAATAAGTGATAGAATGCAATTTCACTTCAATGACTTAATTTTGGAAGTTCTTTTGTTATTTGTCTCTCTGAAATCAGTCACAGATGTAGAGGCTTTATAAAGACAGATCTGTTCTAGGTACTGTAACTACTGAAAATTTGACGTGGTGATGATTGGACATTGCCAAAAGAATCTGTTGATGGGGAAGCAGCAGTGTTGCCATGGTTACACAGAGCACAAGTGAGTTGCTATAGCAATGTGATAGATTTTTTTGTAGAGTGACCCTTATTGTTAGCCCTCAGCTGGATATTGGCTCCTTGGTCCTGTACCTCTTTAGCTGGATGAAATAGAAGATGATGATAACGAACAGCTAGGCATATATTTATCATGCCAACCTTACAAATCAATGCTAGAAGATTTTTATCACTAATGCTAGTTGAGGCAGATGTGGTCTGTGATGCTGGGAATGGTTGTGTGTCACAGAGTAATGCAACTTGAAATGTGGGTTGCAGTGGGAGTTTAATGTAGCAGCTCAGCACTGCACCATAGCAGCGAGTGATATGACCTTGTTTACTTTAAACTGAGCAGAGACAGTAATTTAGTGATTGATATTATAATACTGGATGTCAGTATTGTGTTGTAACCACACAGCACTTGAAAAAATCAAGCTCTTAAACTCATGAAGATGCAGCTGCAAAGTCTGAATGGGCTGGTCCCTGGCATCCTGTGGATTCAGTCTGTTCAGAGATCTCCTGGGAGGAGGACAGGGACTTTGCCATGTGTAATAGCTTGATGAAAAAACAGCACAAAAGGAAAGCTGCTTGCTTGTTGCCTACTCTTTCACTTGTTTCCAGAAACTGTTAGCACTTATTAACTTCCACAAAAAACCCAAACGTAATAGTTCAGTGTAAATGTGCTTTTATTGCTCACGTCGCTCCACCTCTGGCCTGTTTTCTTCAATGAATCTTAAATTTTTGTAATAGAAAACTGTGCCTGAGCAGCATGTATTTATCAGTCTGGGGTGGTTTTTGGAAGATCTTTCTAATAGAGTTAAATTAGGTTTGAGCTGCTGGACGGTCATGTGGCTCCAGCTGCCTCCTGCACATGCAAGATGTCGCAGAAGCCCTGGCTGCTGCCTCCTGCTCCAAGATGCGTGTGAGCTTTCCCTGCTTGCCCTAGGGATTCCCTGCAACTCTTCATTGGACTGGCATCCAGTATTTCTGTGCTGGAAGGTCGGGCTTGTTTTGTTGCCTGAGAAATTAATTCCTCTGATGCTGGGCTTTTGGGAGGGCATCAGGTACAAATACAGCTGGAAGTGACTGGTGAAAGAAGAGGAGTGGCATCTACATGTCCTGCACTCCCTTCTTCCTCTGGGCATGGCATCACACAGCCAGCGTGGGCAAGGTGGGAGCGCAGAAGAGCTGCTTTATGCTCTTCTGTATGCAGTTGTTCAAAGGAAATAAAAGCAAACCAGTGGTGTGCTATTACAAGCTGCACATAATGCCAGTGTGAAAGGAGAGGTAACAGGTTCTTTGTGTGAGCACTGATGAAATGTGGGAAAGGGAGCTGGAGAGTGGTGTGTTACAGAAAGCTTGTGGACAGGTAGTTGCAGTTTCATTGGGTCGTGTCCTTTGTGAATCCTGCAGCACCTTACAGAATGGTGAGAACATCTTGGGTCTTGTTTGTGTAGTGTGCAGACCCTCTTGTTTCTTCTTCCTGGAAGAAAAGTTGTGTTTGAGGGCAGTAACTTACCTAGCAATGCTCACTAAGCTTCCACCCCTTGATTCAGGATGAAGTGGGTGTCAGGAGGTCTTTAGACAGGTCTTGATGTTGAGAAGAAAAACAGGCATCAGTGTGTGTAATTATGGTAATACTTGAGCATCTGTGCAACACTGTGAATGAAAAATTGCATATTAGAAAGACATTTTTATGTCTTGTTATTGAGAGAGGTTTCTGTGGAAGAGACAGGAAAGAAAAGCAGTTGTTCTGATTCCTACCTTGCTCTCTGCCTTTGTGTGTGTGCTGCTTGTGTGAGCAACATAAAAATGAGACTATGGAGAACACAGAGATGTAAAGATGTGAGGTGAAGTGCCAGCAGGTAGTGAGTTACATGCTTGCTGGAAAGTTTGATTTCTGTTTTTTAAGTCCAAACTACATATCTGATAGGATGTTTCACATGGAAATGATCAACTGCTTGTTACGTGTGAGCCAGCTTGCGTTAGTTTCTGTTGCATTTTCAGTTCCGTTAAGAGGTTTGAGACAAGTTTAAGCTGAAGCCAAAAATGGAGTTTCCTGGGTAACATGAAGAGAACTAGAGCAATGAGGGAAAGTCATTTTGCTCTTTGAGCTTCTCTGTGCAAGTGAAATTCAAGTAACTGGCATTTTTCAAGACAGTGTGGCAAGTTTGCGAACTCATTCCAAATGGAGTTGAGTGATTAGGCAAGGGATAGTCCTCAAGTGTCTTCAGCCACGGCCTTTTAAAAAAATAAATTGCTTTCCTAGAGTCACAGGTGAAGTGAAGCAGAACACAACGAACACAGTGGTGTGCAGAGTGCAAGGGGAGTGGAACAGCATGCTCGAGTTCACCTACAGCAACGGGGAGACAAAAAACGTGGACTTGACAAAGCTGTCTGTGACAAGAAAGCGAGTGCGGCCCCTGGAGAAACAAGGACCATTTGAATCCAGGTAGAGTATGCATTTACTGCTGTATGACCCTTTCTGTCCTAGGCAGTCTGGGCAATGCCTTGGGGAACCCTGCAGGTGTAGGTATTACTGTGGATAGTGCTTAGCAGCAGTGATCTCTAATTTTTATTTTTTTAAAACAAAAAACAAGTGCAGGCATGTGGTTGTTTATCTTGTCTCGTTTATTCATAGGCAGAGTTGTGTCGTGAGTTCATAAAGTGCTTGCGAGAGCAGAGCCTCCTTATTTTGTTTTTAACCATCAGCCACGCAGTGGGGCAGCTCCTGACAAGGGAGGTCTGTACAAACAGACCTTAGATTGGCACAGCCAAAACCTCAGAGCCATCCGATCTGCTCCTAATGGCTTGTGTAGCTGTGAGACTTGGCTGTGAGCTCTTCCTGCACCATCCTGCTCCAGCCTGGGTGGGTTTGTCCTGCGTGAGTGGAGGGAGTTCCAAAGAGCGGTGTGTGACCACCCTGTAGTTCAAGGTGGTGGGCAGAGAAAACTTTTGAAGACTGAAGTTAATTATTTGTTTTGTAGGAGGCTGTGGCAGCATGTAACAGAGTCTCTGCGGGATGGAGACATCGATAAGGCGACGGAGCACAAGAGAGCCCTTGAGGAACGACAGAGGAATGAGGAGAGGCTTCGTGCTGAAACAGAAACACCTTGGTGTACTAAATACTTCCTTAAAGAAGTGAGTTGCCAAACAGTTAGCTGTTGATGAAGGCAGAGCTACAATGAAAGCAGATGCACATAAGCTTCCATGTCCTGTCAGAATAGGGTATTTGACCTTAGATCTCATAGTTTAGCTCCATGGAATCCATATGAGTAAGGTGGCATAAACAGTCTCAAACATGGAAAGGTGCAACTTTACCCTTCACTTCCCAAACACTTGCAACAAAATGTTTGCCTGTTTTGGGGTTTGGTTTCTTTTACCAAGCACTCCCTTGTGGCACGTGGAAAACAGCTTTACATGTACATGTGTAAGTAGACTGTTACAGTAAATACCCAAAGAAAATAAGCAAAATTAGTACTGATGATTGTTGTGTGCATATGAACCCAAGATATTACTGTTAGCAAGTAGGAACATGAGTTCATTCTCAACTTAAAAGTTTTTGTGTTCTTCTATGTTATATTTTGGATGGAGCTTATTTGTTCAATGGCTTAACCTGTATTTCAGTAATCATAGAATTAGAGAATGGTTTGGGTTGAAAGGGGCCTTAAAGATCATCTAGTTCCACCCCCCTGCCATGGGCAGGGACACCTCCCACCAGACCAGGTTGCTCCAAGCCCCATCCAACCTGGCCTTCAACACGGCCAGGGAGGGGCAGCCACAGCTTCTCTGGGCACCCTGCGCCAGGGTCTCACCACCCTCACACCAAAGAATTTCTTCCTAATATCCAATCTAAATCTCCCCTCTTTCAATTTGAAACTGTTTCCCCTTGTCCTATCAGTACATGCCCTTTGTAGCAGTAATAATATAGCAAGGTTTTTAACAAGGTGAACTGAAGACTGGTGGCTGCTGGTATGACAACTTTGAAACACGCTTTCCTTGTGATCTAGATAATGGGACCCTGCTTGTGTAGAGAGCTTTGCTGATCCCCATGCAAGAGAGGAGGACTCAACTAAAATTTATGCTGTAGTGGTTTAGGTTTTCCTTGTAGTGAAAGCTTTATCTGTTAAGCTGTGGTAATGTAACTCCCCCTTCTTCTTCTTCCCAGATCTGTAGTCTAGCAAGGGTTTAAAACACAGGCTGAAAAGGTTTTGTCCCGGTTTATTTCAAGTTTTGTTTTTTAAAGTTCAGGACTATCTGTCAGCTCTAAAGTTTGTTTTGTTCTCTATAGCTATGTTAGTATGGTGAGCTCAGATTCAGATACTTGTATTGTTAGTATCTAGATTCAGAAGAGGTGAAATTCTGGTACTAATCTGAGATGTGGATCTACTCAGGAAATGTTTACACGTAATCCCAAGCTACTTCACTTCTGGATGAGCAGTTGGGCTGTGCTAGAGCTGGTAATCCTGGATAGCTGCCTGCCTGCTGGCTTCTTCTTTGGCTTTCTAAAGCAATTTGGATTGTGGAGTTGAGAAGAGTAGCTTTCCATCTGGGTTAATTACAAGTGCAGTCAATTGCCAGAGCGCACTATGGCTCAACAAGAGTCCGGACATGTTCTCGAGCAGTCCCAGAAGCTGCAGCATTGAGCTCTGTGTTTTATAATCTGTGGGAGTTAAAGGTGTGAGCCATGCCCCTCTGATTTTCACAGCTATCAGTCTAATAGTCATGCAAAGGGAGTTCTCCCATGGCAGTGTCTTTGTTTTAACCATATTTTCCCTTCCAATTGCAGGGAGATGGCTGGGCTTATCATAAACCGCTCTGGAAAACAGCCCCTGCAGTGCAAACTCAGCAAACGGACACTAACTAGAAAAGCTGCTTTAAGATGAGTTTTCTGATTTTCCTCTCCTTTTCCTGTCTCTTAAAACACAGTAATCACGTTGAGTGTCCCCTTTTTATGTAATTGTGAAAGTTTAAATGAGCATAAAGAAATAAATATACTAGGGCACTTTAAAGCTATTAAAAAAAAGACGTAGAGACAAACTTGCCAGGTACATTCAACCAACTTGCTTTTTGTATGATCCAAGAGATTTTATCTGAATTGTGTAAGATTCTTCTGAGTAGATCTGATTGCAAAAGCTGCCTAAGAGAAGAAGGAACTGTTGGATTTTGGAGTGACATGGGAACTTTTTTCAGAATCTGCATCAACCTCTCTAGTAACTGAAACCTGATCAGTACCCATGTAGACAACAGCAACAAAAAATTGCTGCTTTTATGCCCAGTGATTAACCTTTCTGGCGAAAACTGGAGGAGTGTTTGGAAGATGTGCCTGAAATCAGTGTTAAGAAACAACTGGATCGTGATGACTTTTTTTCTTCAGAGAACGTATGCATGCATCGGAGGAATATGGGATCTATGTAGAGACTACCTTTCTTTTTTATGGATTTATAAAAACAATTAGAATTGTAACCATGGAGAAATTTTTCCTCTGAAACGTTTTAATATACTTGAAATAATTGACTTGAATTGGAAAAGTAATTTGAACACTTTTCAACTCCTAATTTTATTAAATCTCTTTGAGTGACTTTGATTTTCTTATGTTATAATGTAATGAGGCTTGGCCTTTTTTTCCTCCTCCACTATCCCTTTCTGAGGACTAAGGCTTTCAAAATGAACAGAAAACATACAATTTTGTATTTAAATTTCTCTGCCCATCTAATCATCTCAGAGGTGAAGTATCAGTGTTACAAACTGTCCTTTGGATTGTTTTGTTTTTTCTCCTGTGGTGTTGTTCAGAACAAAGCAGTGAAGTGTGACCTGTGAATACATGGACTGTAGGTCCTGGTTTTTCATCTTACCATAAAAAAAACGCTGATTACGCTGAGGACTGGGTGTTGATTTGAAACACAATCAGGTATCAGGAAACTGTATTCAGGTACAAACATCCTTTGAGGTTGTTTTGTGTTGTTTGTTTTTTGTCTTTTTTATATATAACTATTTTATTGAAGTCTAAGAATTGCTGGCAATTAAGAATGGTACTTATTATGGCTTTCGTTATTGTTGTAACTACAAGCTACCTTAATTTTTCCAACAGTGGTGCCTTACTCTGTTTTTTCTTCTGATGTAGTCTTCCAATCAGTGTATATAACATTATCTGCCACTTCCCAGCCATGGCAATGGCTGCGCCTGATCCAGCATCATGACAACTCACAACTGTGTGATCTGGTAAGATGTTTTCTGTGGAGGAGATCCCAGTGTAAGAATGCATCAGAAGGTTTAAATAACCACATTAACTTTCAACACAAATTGTAAATTGTGCAAAAAAAAAAAAAAGTTGGGTTTATGCACAACTATTTTGATCCTCTTATGTTTTGTTTGGTTTTTTTTTTTTGCTGTGAAATGCACTGAGATCTCAATGCGAGTCATAGTCCATTTGTGAGAAGTGGGGGTGGGGATAATAAAACTACAAAATTATTCATTTGTTCTGTCTGCTTTCACAGAGATCAGGTAACCAGGAAGAGTAGGCTGTTTTATGCTGGAGATGTGTCTGTCTGGGCTTTCCCTGGCCCTTAAAGCGGGATATTTTGTCACTATGCACTGGAGTAGCAACTATATTCTCCAGCAGAAGAATGTTTTAGGCCCTGCTGTCTTATTTGTGATGTTCCATACAACTGTCCTGTTGTGTCAGTTTTGGATATCCATTGGGCATTTTCATGTTTAACTAGGAATAAAAATAAAAATTAAAACAGTGGGATTAGTTCCTCCTGGTTTCGGGGTCTGTGGCACACTGGGGATGTGCTCCTTGGCTAGTATCAGGATTTGGGGTAGGAGTCGTGGTGGCAACACATGAACTTCCATGGTTCATCGGTACCTGCACCAGACTGGGGGTGACAGAGGGACAGAAGATGTATTGACACTGTATATGTTTCATAGCTGTTTTATCTGTGTCACATGGAAAATTTGTTTTAAACAAACAGTGAGGGCTGTGGTGCAAGGTCCAGCTTTCAATATTGCAGTGATCAAAGCAGAAAACAAACCTTTATCAGCTGAGCATGCTCCAGGGATCAAACTTGTGCTTATTAAAATATAGACCTGTGACTCAGTCCCTGAGATCTGCTGAAAATTTTGATTTGGGAATCTGTCAAGGTGATAGCTGTAAAACAGACTGAAAAGCTCCCATGTTGACCATAAACCTGTTTGTGTTCCTTATATAATGTTATTAGTCAAGTTATTTCTCTTCCACCCTCATCTGATATGCTTGTGGTTTCACACTGAGAAAGCTGTTACTCATTTTGTTGTGTAAAAACAGACCCAGTGCTAAAGAAGTAGTCTTTTAAAGTACACAAAACAATTTCTTTTAACATGGTGGTGCTGCTAGAAAAAAAGAAAGCAAAGTCTTCCTTTGCTCAGATGATCACAAGAACTGGAATGGCTTTGTGATGTGGATTTAGTTACGATGCAAATTTCTAGTTATGTCTAGAAATAAAGGACATAGTTAAAAACAGTTTAAAAAAAGTTCTAGATACTAAATATTCAGCTTAAATCGTAAGACATTCACGTGATTCTTCTGAGAGCTGCAAGCACCCTACAGACTGATGTATGTGTTTTTAACTCTGACCAGATTCGATTCTCTTGCACAACAGCTGTTGTTTCCACCTTGTACCTTCTGGAGCAAAGGGAAGGACTCACTGCTGCTTCTTAGGTAGATATTTGCTGGAACCACAGTGTGTTCAATGGGGAGCGTGGCAAAATGCAGGATTTCGGGTTGTTCCCTTCAGTCTTTCTGGCTTGGTTAGGCTCTACTGAAGTTAAGAGCAAAATTCTTATTGGTCTCAATGGTTTTAGGCTGCCTGAGTTATAAACAGATCTTGGTGCTTCTGTAAGTGGCTCTCTTCAGAGGTGCTGTGTACCCTGCTGCTCATGGAAAACCAGGAGTGTGAGGAGTCACTCCTATTTACCGCAGGTGTTCAGGCGTGTGATCCTGAGAGCTTGACTCTGGGCTTAGTTTTCATGGGAAAAAATGCAGTATGTAAATTGGAGAGTTTAAGTTTTTAAGCATGAGGAGGGGAATAGATGAAGTTTTTCAGCATATTTACAATCTAAACAGCCAGGCCTAGGATTAAGCCTCTGTCTCACCAGGAGAATTTGGATTTCAGCCATGAGGATTGGAGATGCAGCTCTCAACATCCAATTTGCACAGGCTGAGCCCCTTTTGTCCCAGTCACCTGTGGAAGAACAGGTCAAGAGTGTCTTTTAAAGCCTCTTGAACTGAACTTGGAAAAACAAGTAAGCATACAGGCTGAGAAAGTTGGGGTTGTTCAGTCTTGAGAAGAGAAGGCTCCAGGGAGACCTTAGAGCATCTTCCAGTGCCTGAAGGGGCTGCAGGAAAGCTGGAGAGGGACTGGTGCCAAGGGCAGGGAGGGATGGGACAAGGGAGAAATGGTTTCAAGCTGAAAGAGGGGAGATTTAGATTAGGTATTAGGAAGAAGCTCTTTGATGTGAGGGTGGTGAGACCCTGGCGCAGGGTGCCCAGAGAAGCTGTGGCTGCCCCTCCCTGGCAGTGTTGAAGGCCAGGTTGGATGGGGCTTGGAGCAACCTGGTGTGGTGGGAGGTGTCCCTGCCCATGGCAGGGGCGTTGGGACGGGATGATCTTTAATGTCCCTTCCAACCCAAACCATTCTATAATTCTAGGATTCTCTATTCATCAGTGTTATATCTAAACAACTTGGTGCAAAACTTGGTAGGGGAAATTCTGTACTGATATTACAGGAAGGAAAGATCGGAGAGCCTGGAAGGAGTTTGGTGGGTTCCTGTAGTTTCTTACCTCCATGTCAGAAAAGCTGCCCCATGCTCTCTGTTTCTTGTGGGCATACATACAGTAGAGCAGTGGTTAATATATTAAAGAAACAAGGCTGGAGTCAGGTGGGTGGAAAGGTGTGTTTATGGTGACCTGGGGAGGTTATGCTTCAAGAGAAGGGGGTTAGCTTGAAAAAAATCATAAGGTGACAGGAGGTAGCAGCCAGGTGGGGAATTGGTGAGAATCATCAAACCGCTTAGGTTGGAAAAGATGTTTAAGATCGAGTCCAACCATAAACCTAGCACTGCCAAGTCCATCACTAAACCACGTCCCTAAAATGACAAGTATAGTCACAGTTGCAGGTGGTAGCTGAAGTTAAATTCTTATTACTTAGTTTTGTTGCAACATAATCCATTCCCCTTCCATCCCTCTTTGAAGGGATGAGAGATAATTTTGTTCTAGGCTTTGAATTTAGGAGCTGTGGAAATGATCCAAAGAGGTGGAAAAAATAGTGAGAAAAGAAAAGGTTTTTGTATGGGCTGGTGCTGTCTTAGTTGTGTGTTTCAGAAAACCAAAACATCCCTGCAGATCTCCTTCCCTGCTCCACAATCAGGGAGCCCAGGCTGTAGAAAGCTCATGGCTGTTGTATGGTTTGCTCCCTTTCCCTCTCTTTAGGGGTTGATCCATGCAGCTGTGTCCTGGCAAACAAAGTATATCCTGAAAGATACACCTCTCTGTAAGTGAGTGTCAGTTATGGGCTTCTCAGCAGCAGCTCAGGTTTTTATTACCTTTTGCTCCCAGGGGTGGAGGGAGTGAGATTTGCCCAGTGCCAGGGTTCAGTGTGAGGTATGACTTACCTTTCCTTGATTGCCTTTCCATTCCAGAGGCAGTCCTGGCTTGGGCTGGTGGCTACGGGGTTAAAGGTCCCGGTTCTGTCCCATCATGTTTCGTCAGGTTGAGTAACACAGCAGGTGGATGTGAAAGAGGTGCAGAAGAATTAGCCAACACATCTGTGTTGACGGTATTACTGTGGCACAAATCTCTTGGCTGGGGGTGGCTGGAAACTGGACTCGTATAGGGATGGAGTTGTCCGGATACCCTGCATGAAGCCTTCACAGGGTGAAACAGTAGTGTCTACGCTGGTGACTTTTTTTTCTATTGAAGAAACTTCACACACCCACCTGAACTGCCAAGTACACCCAGGAGTTCCCCAGCGAAAAAAGATGTGTTGGAGTTGCAGCAAATCAGGCTTTTGCAAAGTGGCTTACTGGGTATCTTTACACTGTATTAAGGGCTGTCTGATCAGTGAATAATTTTCTCGGGTACCAGCATTTCTTCCACTGATGGTGTGTTACATCTCAAGAATTCTTTTCTGCTGCTACAACAGTGTTGGTTTTTTGTGTGTGGAGGCCATTAGGAAAGCAAAATTGTCTTGATCTCTGCAGAATAAGTGGTTAGGAGAGAAACTCGTGATGGCAGTATGGAAGGACTTCAAAAGATAGACATGGAATTCAGGTGCTTATTAATAAAAGATTAAACATTATTATTTTAAAAAATAATAAAAGGAATGCTTTGCATCATTATACATTTAAAGTAAGTACAAAATCGGTTCATATATAATGTTGCACTTTAACCAAAGTATTGATTCCACAGTTCACTGTGTCTGTGGAAGGAATCAGATCTCATAAATAAGTTATGTAGCAGATCATAGTTCCATTTTGGAAAACAGAGCGAGGTTTTTTCCCGTGAGCTAAATGCTTCTTGCTTATCTTCTCATTTCTCATTATGAGGCTTTTTGCCTGCTGTGTTACTGCATATTTCTGCTTCCTTCACTGTCCTGGTGCTCCCCACCTGGAGAAGCTGTTTTGCTGGCCTCGTTGTCCATGTTGTTGTTGAGGATGTCGTCGCAGTCCATCTGTGCCATCAGGTTGAACCGCTCGGCCACGCAGTGCGCGGTGAGCCGAGCCTCGGGGTCGTGGTCCCAGCACTCTGTGATGGTGTCGCACAGGAAACGCATCCCCTGCAATCAGAAAGCACCAAGTGATCATCCCAAGGTAGAAGGAGGAAGAGGTAGAAGCTCATCTAAAGCAGTCACAGTTTTACCATGCTTTTGACAGCTTCCTGCAGAAACACTTGTTTTGGCCAAGCTTAAGCACAGGAGGAAACGGCCTTGGGAAGCTGTGGCAAGTGCCAATGCTTGCACCGTTACTGGCACTGCTTGTGTTAGAGCAGCAGCCTCTGCTCACCTGGGATCTGGTCCCAGGCATTTTCTACACTTCCTGAAAATCCTCCCTGGAAATTGGTTTGTGTTGACTGTGGGACTTAAATAAGGGCTGGAAGGAAACAGGCCCTCCATCTCCTGTCTCAGCCTTGCCTGTTCAGATTGGAGCATCCTAAAATCCTGAAGACTAGAGGGACAGGAGAGGTGCAGATGATGACCTGCAGGCTGGCAGCTGAGGTTTCAAGCCTGTGCCCTGGCTGTTACACCCAGATGGAGGGGAGGAGTAAAGGGGGTTCAAAGGCAAGTTTGGAATTAAACTTCCTACATCTGACTTCTCTCTTTAGCAGCTCTCTGAAAGGGTGTGCAATGCCAAATAGTCACTGCAGTGTGCAGCTGAACTTTGCTTTCTCACCATGAAACAGTGCCTTGGTTTAGGTGTGGTTGGGTACTTCTGAGTGTGCTGCAAAGCACATTCAGTTTCTCTCAGTTACAATGGTTATGCCTCCCAGTGATACATTTTTGTGTAGTGCTCTGAACAGAGTCCCGATGTTTTGGGCAGCATTCGGCTGGTATTTCCCCCCCCCCCCCCCTTAAGCTGGTAACAGAGCTAGCTGAACCTTCTCCCTGTCCTGTGCTGTTGCTTTTTGCATCATTGTCAACCAAGGTTGCAACACAGTGGAAAAATCATTATTCTAAATGATGCTTTGTGTTTTTCAGTGGTTTCTGTGTGTTTCTTCATTTGCAATTAAGGGAGCGCAATAGTCTCATATGACCAAGACCAGAGGAATATGCAAGTCCTACAGAGATGTACTGTCCGTGTCATCTGTCCTGCTGCACCTTTCTCTGGACTCATTGCTCTCCACGAGGGTTCATGGACACAGATCAGAGAGAACAGGATTGTGCAGGAAAACTGACAGATGGTGTCAGTACCCCTTGCGTTACTCATTAGCTTACTTGAAAGGATTTGACGATAATTGATTTACATGCAAAAATTAGCTGGCTTAGCTGAAGCTTTTAAAATAAGCCTTTTCTCAAACAGAACACTGTCATGTGGTTTTGGCATTAGAGCTTCTCTGCTTATTTTGCCCTGAAATCAGGACATCTATTTGCAGTTCGCCTTGTAAGTAGCGATGATGCTCTTCTGAGTGGTACAGTTGGAACATCTTGTTACGCTCACAAAATGGACTTTGGGCTTTGTATTTGGTGTCTCGGATTTCCCAAGGATGCCACGTTTCACAAGTGTATCCTTCGTGGCAATATTGACTGAAGCTCCCACTGCACCTTCCTGTCTGGCACCAGCCCTTCAGTTGTGCAGTACAACACTCAGTTCAGCTGCTTCATGAACCAGAGCCCACAATTTACCTGGCCTAAATAACCACTTTTTTTCTAATGTGGAGGGGTATGAAGTGAGGTAGGAGCATGGGCTTAAAGTGTTTGTAAGTTATCTGGGAAACTTTGGGGATGCATTTCTTCAATGGGCTTTAATGTGCAGCATTGTGAGCAGTTGCCCTGGAGCTGCTGCTGGGCAGCATGCTGGGTGAGTCAGCTCTGTTGGGGAAATTAATGCTTATGTCTGCTGAAAATCTTAAACCATGGCCAGCAGTGTAGGCCCTCACTTGACTGAGAGTGATCCTGATGGTTGAAACGTGGAAGTAGCATTTGGAGCTCTGCATCAAACTGATTGTCGTTGGTGGGAACATCTGTGGGTGCTTCAAGTGAGTAATTTGCTTCCCTTTCTTGGTGTTACCCAGCGCTTCCTTCCACGGGGAGCCCTTGACCCCAGGAGAGGTACAAAGTGGTGGCTTTCTGCTGCTTCCCAGCAGATGGTGCTGCCCTGTGCTGCAGCCGGGAGAGACCTGTTGCAAAATGCCTGGAACATCCCGGAAAGCCAGGCTCGTGAGGAGATGTTTACTACATCAGCTAAGATTAGTCAGAGGCAGGCTTTCAGGAACACAACGTGGCTTTCCTGTTCCTCTTCCCCAGTGAGTATCAGGTGGTCCAATAAAAGTTACTACCTTCTCAGCCTTTCTCTGTTTGCATGCTAGACCAGCCCAACTACAGCAACGTTTCCTCTCTGAGGTGTCTCAGTCAGCCCTTCTTCAGCCCAGCGCACAGGGCAGTTATGGTCAGGCTTGATCAGTGTGATTTTTGATGACCCAAGCCTCTGTATTTTTCTTGTGGTTTCAAAGTTTATCAGAGACTCTGGGAAGTGAATGTCTGTGATGAATACTCAAAGGCTTCAAATACGTAGCAGGGCTGCTTGAAGTTCCAGTATTCACCTTCATCAAGGAAAATGGCTGGATGAACATCAGAAATGGACTCGATGACTGAAACTCACTGATGGTCCAGCAGAAATCGCAAATTCATTCGGTGCTCTGCAGCTTTGGTCCATCAGGTTGGTTTGTCTTTGGACAAACATGGCTTCGAGAGGAGGTGTTGTAGGAACACATGGCCTTCTAACATCGTGAAATGATGTCTTTCCTCTTGAAAAACCTGGCTTTATAGGTCATCCAGGCAGAGTGGAAGCAGCAGCAGCATGGTTTTGGGGGAATACTGCAAAATGATGCACTGAACACTGCAAGGCTCTGTGAGCCAGCAGGGTCAATGTTCCAGCTTGTTTTTCAGATGGAGTGAACTGTCAATGAGTGGACACGTGAAATTCAAGTAGTACCAAATTTGGGCAAGATTTGAAAGTGGCAGTCGGTGTGCCTGTTACCCCTTGTGTCCTTGGGGCATGGAAGGGAGGACGGGCCCTGGGGGAGAGAGGACCACGCCAGGGCCAGGAGGTAGCAGTGTTTCTGGAGCTGGTCGGTCTGGGTGTGCTTGGGGATGGTTTTAACAGAGTACAGAGCATCATTGCTGAAGTATTTATACTCTAGACTGCTGAATTCCTCTTTCTGTGCTGAAACACTCTGTTTTCAGACCCTCTGAGCTGAAGGCTGGTACTCTAGGTGACCCTGGCAGGGGGGTTGGACTAGATGATCTTTCAAGGTCCCTTCCAACCCTTAGGATTCTGTGATTCTGTGGAAGACTTCCCCTTGACAGGACTGGAGCCAGCAGGGTCCCTGCTCTCAGCTTCGTGTGTGTTTCCTGGTTGTTTCACTTGAGGGAGGTGCTTCCCGTTTCGGCTTTCGTTGCAGAAGTCATTACATGCCATATGATGACCTCAGGTTAGAGGTAATTTTGAGCTCGAAACCTTCACAACCAAGCAGGCAGGAGGCTGGATCCACCTTCCTCCCCTCTGTCCCTGGTGTGAGATGGCCATGTGTGAGGGACTGTGTGTTGCCTGAGCTAGAGCTTTCTAAATATGATGGTTATGGGAGAAATGGTGGTGGACTCAAATGATTTAGTATTCCATGAGAACAGCTTGCACAGAAATGCTCCATTTTGCTGTTATCTGCAAGATAACTGAATTGCCATCACTTGGCATTTATAACACTTCCTGATCAGGGCAATTTATTCATCATCAAATTTTGCTGTACCCCTGCCTCACGGCTTTTAACGAGTAGGGAACTGGGTCTTGTGGGTCTTATATGGGCTCAGCCAGCCTAGAAGGAGCTGTAAGTAGGGTCTAGGAGGTCTGCCTGCTTTTGCTTTGATTACAGCTGTATTGATATTTAGGCTGGGTTACTGAAGTGGAACAACATTGGTTGCTCTTTTCTGAACCAGCTCCTCCCAGTTTACCTGATGCACCAGCCAGCTGCTTGGGATCTCGGGACGTCCTCTGCCGTGCAGCACGATGTCCCTCATGGTGTCCACACAGGGCTGCTCCTGGACTTTTGACCCAAAAGGCAGCTCATAATTCTTTACCTCTGCAAGGAAGCAACAGCAGCATTACAGGACATTTTTCATGCATTCACTGCTTTGCTTTGCTATGGTCCAGCGGACGAAAGTAAATTTGTTCTGTCAGTCTGCAAAAAGAACAAGGTCTGGAAACAATTTAGAATTGAAACAGAAACGTAGTGCTGGGGTTTCATATAGAGGTTGTTTTCAGACATGGGATGGAGGAACCATCTGACCACCTTCCTGAACCCAGGGATGCACTACAAAGGGCTTGGTCTGTCTTTGGGTGAGACATATTTTGAGGAGTTAAAATGTGTTGCACTGGTGAAAGATGGGAGAGGCGACTACAGTACCGGCATCCAGATTCCTGCTGCAGGCATGGATTGGGATAGAGGAGAAATGGCCCTTCCAGAAGAGCAGCCCCATGTCATGGGAGGCCAAGGAGAAACCCCGTTGCAAAGGTGAGAGGCCAACCCTGGTTTCTGCCAGCTCCTGCCTGGATGCAAATGCAGATGAAGTAAGAGTAGGAAAAGATGTCCTGGGATGCTATCTTGGGAGCAAAGGATGCACAGGACACGTGAGCCAGGCAGATGTGCCAAGTGTGAGGCATGTGGGGGGACTGGGGCAGCTTTCTTGCCATAGGTTGGAGCTTCTTGCAGCTCTGTGGGCTTGTATTGCAAGTAGGTGGGATAGGGAAGGAACTGGGGAGAGCTAAAAAGGGGAGGGAGGGGAGCAGGGGGAGGGCAGGCAGGGGCTAGCAGCAGGGTAGTTAATGAAATGTTTTGCTACACACAATTTCAGATGCCAGGATGTGGCTCTATCGGAGGCTGGAGTTTGTGAGTCCCCGTTGCAACATAAACTCTGTCTGAAAAAAAAAAGTTCTTGTGGCTGGGGTTGTGGGGGGCAGCCTGGGTTCTTCCTGCTCAGTTTGCTTTGCAGCACCAGCACTGGCTCGGGTTTGACTTGGCAGTCGGCTGGCTTTGAGCAGGGGCTGGACCAGATGACCCCCTGGCGTCCTGTCCTGCTCCTCGGCCACTGAGCTGGCCCTCTCGAGCAATAGGACATGGGGCAGGCAGCCGTGGGGGAGGATCTGCTGCCAGAGACCATGCAGAGACCCACCCCAAATCAGGTCCTGTGCCACTGCCAGGGATGCAAGGGTGAGCCCCATCACTGTACGGGGAGGAAGGGAGGAAAAAGGCACATGGCAACCCTGGTGTGATCCTCCTACCTCCTACCACTTCACATCTGGAGGCCATTTCCCACAAAACAAGGGCCATGGAGTAGACATCCATCTGCTTGAAAGACTCCAGGTCTTCTAGGTTCACCCTGGACTCCAGGACCTCTGGGGCCATGTACCTGGCGGTGCCCACCTACCCGCAAAGAGGAGAGAGGCATTAGCAGGGGTGGATGAGGACTTTAGCCATGGGTGACCAGGGGTGGTTTGAAAAGGGTCCCCTCTGGGGAGGGCTGGCAGGTCATACTTGCCTGGCCGCTGTTGGCAAAGTCATCCACCGTGAGGGAAGGGTCGAGGCGTATGGCGATGCCAAAGTCGCAGAGCACGCACTCCTGCTCGTTCTTCACCAGGACGTTGGTGCTTTTGATGTCCCGGTGGGCGATGGGGATTTTGGGCCTGCCACAGGCAGTGTAGTCGCTGTGGAGGTGGGCCACCCCGCTCACCAGAGAGCCTGCCATCTTCTGCAGGTCCATCCAGCTCAGGATGTGGCGGGATAGGTAGTCCTTGAGGTTGCCGCGGCTGTGGTAGGCGGTGATGAGCCAGTACTCCCGGCGGGGACCCGCACCCCGGTCCTCGGCAGTGAGGAACCGCAGGACACTGTCGTGCTTGAGGCTGGAGTCGGTGAAGATCTGGCTCTCATTCTTCCAGGAGGAGTACTCCTCGCAGGGAAAGATCTTCACAGCCACTGTCTCGTACTGCCCCGAGCGGCTGTGGCTCAGCTTGGCCCTCCACACCTCTGCGAACTGCCCTTTGCCCACCATCTCGTCCAGCTCGATGGGGAGCAGCTCGGTGGGGCGGCTGCTGCCGCAGGTGGGGCTGGCACCGGCCGGGCCCTCGTCCAGCAGCACAGACAACTTCTCCTCCCGCTCGCTGGCCCTGCCGGGCTCCGGCAGCGCTGGGGGCTGCCGCGGTTTCCCACCCCACGCCTTGGTTCTCTTGCGCCGCTTCTGCGTGCGGCAGAGGTAGAAGGTGACCGTGATCATCACGGCCACCAGCAGCGGGGGCAGGAGGCTGATGGCAGCCACCGGAATCACTTCTTTGCTCTGCAGCATGGAGTAACCTGCGAGGAGGAAAGCAAAGGCGAGGGCTCTGCTGCCATGGATCTGCAACAGCTCGTTTTCATCACGCAGAGGAGGGAAATATGCGAAGCTGTTAATGGAGCACAGCCCTTGGTGGGGCCACGAGGCACACTGCTCACAAACCTCTTTCAGCAAGGACCCAGATGCAGGCAGTTAGTAAGGGAGCTGCTCAAATTCCACCTCATCTGTCACGTGGGAGTTCAGGATGGTGGCCTGAGTCAATGGGGCCGGGCGGTGCGGTGTGCGAGACCCTGCTGCTGCCACCAAAACCACTGGGCCACCCTTGGGTGGCTCCTCAGGGCTTGCAGGGAGGGCAGGTGGGGTGGGAGGAACAGGGATAAAGCTGAGGCAAGGCTCAAAGGAAGCAAATCTCGGAGGGGGGTTGGGGCTGGGGCTGCGCCAGACCCCTGGGGCTGTGCTGGACCCTGGGGGTGCACGGGGAGCCGGGAGGGATGGTGGTGGGGGGCGGCAGGACCGTGCATCCCAGGGGAACACCAGGATGCTTGGCACAATAATGAGGGGAAAGGAGCATCGGTTCAGTGCTGTCTGCTGGTGCTGGCATCCCCTTCCTCACTGTGCCACAACACCCACCCCCTAACCCAGCAGGCATGGCTGCTTTTGTTTTATTGCTTTTGAACCCCTGTCAGCCTCCAGAGCATCGGGGGAGCACACAAAGCCCCTGCTCCTCGCACAACATGTAATTGTCTGATCCTTTGATGTTCGCAGTTCCTGGAATAAACATGCTGACTTCAGTAGAGATATTCAAGTAAAATCTTACTCAGAGGTTTTTCTGCCAAGTATAATAACCCAGGGGAAGAGGGATAAGAATCATTCCATAAGCAGAACTCTCGCTGCTTGACCTCAGTGTGTGCAGATCATAATTCAGGTTCTGGAAAAACAGAGCATTTCACTATTTTCCTTGGCAAATTTCAAAAAAATGTGCTGCAGCTAATTTCTGCAGGGCTGTGAAAGCGTTTCTAAAATAGGCACCAGGTTCAAACCACAAGATCAACCCGAACTGATATAAATCAATAACTAACGCAGGAATATGTTTATTTTGGAAAGCGTCAGGCCTGGATATCACCTACTGCTTTAATGGATTTACCCGATGCTTAAGGTCCCATCTTTGAAGCACTGAAGAAAGAAGATGTTTTTAAGGGAGTTGCATGCTCAAGTCCTGAAAAGTGGAAGTTAACACAACTTCAGCAAATTCCTTCATGTGATGCCCCTTCCCCATGGCAGCCCTTGGCTGTGGAGGGGTTGCAGCACGGATTAGACCTCCCCCACGGAGAGCAAACGTAGCTGCTCTGGTGATAACCATGAGTCTGGAAACCCACACCTCATTGAGCATCACTGCGTGGGTCTTTCCATCCCTTTGGGGGAGGTGGGACTGCCAGAGCCAGGCTCAGCCAGTGCAGGGGTGAACGTGGCTCTGTGTGCTCAGCCTTGGGAAGACAACCCAGTGTCTTCTCCAGGTGTCTGCTGGGCTCCTGCTTGCACGGCTTCAGGAAGCAACATCTCCATGTGTTTGCTAGGGTCACCTCTGAGCTCTGATGGGGTCCCCTGCAGCCCCGGTGCTTGGGCAGTGCCACCCAGCAGCCCAGGCCTAAAAGCAGGGCTTAAAGGTCATCAAGAAATGGGGAAAAAAGCTTCAGCTGCTGGAGAAATGCTCATCTCTACCAGGTATTTCTTTGCTCGGTGTTTGTCTCTGCCATTGAAAATGGTCCTAAGTTGACATTTGAAATGCAAGCGGTGGTGGAAAGTGGAAGAAAAGGATGTAAACAGTGGGGTCTCTGACTCTGGGGCTGGTCCTGCAAACCCAGTCAAAGAGGAGATGGTTGTTTAAGGCCCACACTGCTCCAGCTCTGGGTTTCAGCACATTGTGTGGGGGCTGGCAGGAGGTGTTTGTGGGAGCCTTCGGGGGGGGCGGCATTTCCAATGAGCCAGTTGTCATCTCTGTGTGAAGTTCCATATCCTGGCACAGGGGCTGGGGTTTGACTCTCTCTCCCCAGAAGTGTGTGTACCTGTTATGTTTGGCTCAGCAAGCAGCAAGGCACTGCCCAATTGAGTGTGATTTGCCTTCACTAAAAGTGGCTTGTTTGTTCTGAGAATTTGCATTTCCTGTGATTTCATTGTTTCTCCTTGTGTTGGGGGAGAAGCCGTGCTGCCAACTTGCAGGTTGTGCTTAGGCTCATTTTCAGCATCTCCTTGCTCTGTAACTGTGGAAAATCAGAGGAGGTTTGCTTTGCTTTTGTTGTGGGTCATATTCTTGGTGGGCACCTGAATAAACCTGGTCCATTTGGAGTTAGGGAGGTTTGGACAAGCCCCCAGAGGCTCAGGATCCAGCTGAAAGCATTTCCAAAGCGTGCAACCTTCCCGAGGTACCAGAAGAAGCTGCCTCTTAGTTTTCCCACCTGTGGATTTACAGCTCCTGTTGGATCTCTGTCCTGTTAGGACAGGGAACTGCTTGGGAGAGTCCAGCACGGAGCTGCAAAGATGAGTAAGGGAGTGGAACATCTCCCTTCTGAGGAGAGGCTGAGGGAGCTGGGGCTCTTTAGCTTGGAGAAAAGGAGACTTCATTAGTGTTTATCAGTATGTAAAGGGTGAGGGTCAGGAGGATGGAGCCAGGCTCTGCTCAGGGATGTCCAGTGATGGGACGAGCGGGAATGGGGGCAAGGTGGAGCACAGGAGGTTTCAGGTGAACATAAGGGAGAACTTTGTCACTGTCAGAGTGACAGAGCCCTGGGCCAGGCTGCCCAGAGAGGCTGTGGAGTCTCCCCCTCTGGAGACATTCAAACCCCGACTGGATGCGTTCCTGTGTGCCCTGCTCTGGGTGGTCCTGCTCTGGCAGGGGGGTTGGACTGGATGAGCTTTTGAGGCCCCTTCCAACCCCTGACACTCTGTGATTCTGTGATTTCCACCTGCACAAGCATCTACAGGCCCTCACCTGTGTGTATGGCACCCTTTTGGGTTGCAGCCATGGTGAACACCAGTGGTTCCTGTGGGTGTGCTGGGGCAGGATTTGCTCCAACATGGTGTATTTAAAGCTTTCAGAGACTCATGCTGGGTTACATCAGCTTCTGGATTCCTGGTTGATTTGCCCTGCACTGAAGGGCACTGAGAGATACAGTGAATTTGGCATCTCCTGATGTTTCCAGACTAAGGCTGGAGGCGTTGCTGGGAGGGATGGTTTAGCCACAGATGAAATACTGGGCTTAGTCATGGGGTACAGATTTTACTTGGCTTTTATATAGGGAGGTGGAAGAAGATGCTGAAAGAGTCCATTCTGACCTTGCATCTCCTACTTCACAAGTTATTTGTTGTTAGTGTTGGGTGTTTCTCCCCCCATAAGTTATGTTAACCAAAGCACTCACCGTTGGTGTGGTTTTCAAAGATGAGTTTGTCGTTGCACTCCTGCTCATCCACGCAGCCACAGATGTAGATGATCCCGTCCTCGCTGGGCTGGTGGGTCATGATGCAGCGCGAGGTGTTGTAGTTGGGGACCATGAGGTTCTCGATGGGGCGGTGGGGGTTGTGGCAGAGCGTGCTGATCCTGATGCTCTCATTGTCCTGCCTCCTGCGGGTGCCAATGAACCAGAAGAGCATTAGTCCAGCAGCTTGCCTCCGTGTCACCTGTGTGGCACCTAAAACCTGGTCTTAAGATCGTTAGTTTTAAGCCATGTAGGGAATGACTTGTCTGCAGTGACTCTGGTGTAATTCTAATTATACGTGCTTTGGAGGGGCTTGGTTATAGCCCTTTATCTCTTCCAAACAGTGAAAAGAGGAACGTTTAGTGCATGCCAATAGTGGGCTGTGAGCCAAAGACTCTGCTAGTTTCCAGTAGATAAATCACGAGTTCATAATCATGCCTTGGATCAGGTGGTGCCAACCCTGAGTGCCCCGCATGGGATTTGGGGCAAAACCCCCTCCTTCACCCATACCAGCTGCTAGGCCAGCAGGTTTTGGGGCTGTATGGTCCTAAGGAAACCCTCCAAAATGAGGGTCCCTCCTCATATGTCACCTCTGCTGCAATACAAGTCATGACATCTCCGTCTCAGGAGGAGCTGGGGTCTCTGCTGATCAAATTTCACCTGTGCAGAGGAGAGGAGGGGGCCGTGGTGGCCAAAATGCCTGCGTGCCAGCAACCACTTGGCTCCTGCTTCCCTCCTGCTCCTCTCAGCCCCTGGGTACAGGTGGAGCCCAGAAGCACCACCTCATCTCTTGGAGTCTCTCTTGGAGTTAATTGCTGGTTGTCATGTCCTGGCCTTGCAGGACCATTTACTCCTGCCTTTGGTGACCTGTGGGAGCAGAGCCCTTTGGTTGCTGGTCGGGGCTATTTCTAGGAATGGCTCAACCTTTGGAGCTGCCCAGTTACAAGGTGAAGGCGATATGACCCATGGAGCATTGGGCTGTGTCTGCGTTTGTGCCATGGCTTCAGACACTGAGCACCTCCAAATGCAACCTGTGAGGTGATGTCCCAGCCCTAGCCAGCCTGGGGCAGAGGAGCGCCAGGACTCAGCACAGCCATGGCTGCAATGGCAAATCACCTTGGCTTCTCCTCATTCCCATTCAGGTAATGAAGAGGGGGTGTTGTGTTTAACTGCACACAAGCAGTCAGCGAGTCATAGAATCACAGAATCATTATGGTTGGAAGGGACCTCCAGGGTCATCAAGTCCAACGAGAACAAGTGAAATATTCCAAGGCCTAGTACTGAAAGGTCTCATTGATGAAGCTCCAGTCACTCATGGAAGCACGGCTCGTAGCACTGGCTCTAGCTCCTTACTGCCCATGTCCTTTGAGCTCTTTTTAACCACCAGCTCTCAGGAGCCAGGTTAGGTCCTCCTCATGTGCCATGTGTTTTGCTCAGCAGCACCCAGACTGGGCTCCTATCAAAGCCATGGAGATGTGTCACATGTAGAGCAAAAGGGTGGGTTTGGCTCTGGTCGTAGTCTGACTCCTAAAGCACAGGGCACTCATTTTGCTGGAAAACTCCAGCTCTCAATGGATTTGGACAGTGTTGGCTCAAGAGGAGGGGGCTCAACAAGAGGGTCCAGCACAGCCACATCCTAGCACATAGGAGCTCTCTTACATTGGTGTGTGGGTGAGCCATCCTTGCTGGACTCAAGACTTCATCGCTACATGTTCTTTAAGTTCACCTAGCACCATCAATGGCCATCACTGAAAAAGTGGTGACTAAGGTAAGAACCAACTGGGCAGAGTGGGAGCACATTAAAACTGCATCACTCTTTGGGTGCCTTTTGTTGGTAGCCAGATTTTATTAAAAAAAAAAAAGACTATATCCAAGCTACCATGGGTTATGATCCATTTTGGAAGGAACTGATTTTGAAAAAATAGGATGATGTGGGGACACAAATCACTCTCTGGGCGACCTTAAAGCTCATCCAGTCCCAACCCCCTGCCATGGGCAGGGACACCTCCCACCAGACCAGGGTGCTCCAAGTCCCATCCAACCTGGCCTTGAACACTGCCAGGGAGGGGCAGCCACAGCTTCTCTGGGCACCCTGGGCCAGGCTCTCACCACCCTCACAGCAAAGAATTTCTTCCCAATATCCAATCTAAATCTCCCTGCTTTTATCTTGAAACCATTGCCCCTCATCCCATCACTCCATGCCCTCATAAAGTAAGTCCCTCTCCAGCTTTCCTGCAGCCCCTTCAGGCACTGGAAGATGCTCTAAGGTCTCCCCAGAGCCTTCTCTTCTCCAGGCTGAACACCCCCAACTCTCAGCCTGTCCTCATAGCAGAGGAGCTCCAGCCCTCTGATCATCTCCATGGCCTCCTCTGGACTCGTTCCCACGGACAATTCAAATGTGCCTCTGCAATTGAGCAATGGGCAGCAAGACTGGCTTGGAGGTGAGCCCTGACCTGAATCTCAGCATGGGTCTTGGGATGGGGTGGGAGATGCCGGGAGGAGGCTGTGGGACTGGCAGGTTATTTGTGACCCTGCAGCTGCCTCCCCCCATCCAATACCTGGTGCGAGGTTGCAGCCACATCCTTGGGGTTGCTTTTGTGGTGTGGGGATTTATGTGCTTTGTGCTGCAGGGGCTCTGCTTTTCCCTGTATGCATGGGCCGCCGCTGGGAAAACCCAGCGAGATGCTGGCTTGCTTACCCGGGGTTGAAGGTGGCTTCTCCATGTGCATGTAGGGGGATTTGGGGCAGGGGGTGGATTTTGTTTGTTTGTTTGGGTTTCTTGTTGGTTTTGTGTTTTGGGGGGTTTTTTTAAGTCCATAAGGCAACAATTATGTTGAGGCAACTCCTACTGAAAGCAGGGCGTACCGCATTCACGCTAATTAGCAGGTTGAGATAAAGCCTAGCGATAAGTGCTTGGCTGGCTTTCACTTTGGCAGCCAAATTAAAAGGGAAAGAGGAGGAAAAATCACTCTGGGCAGACCTAAAATGGATATTTTGATTTTTTTTTTTTTTTTTTTAGTTTTGCTCATGGGGACCAAAAAGCCGGGGGAGGCACTCAGATCACATTTCCCTTCCAGGCATCTCCAGGAGAGCCAAAAAAAAGCTTTTCGCCCAGGGGATGGGAAGGAGGTGGGGCAAACCCCGTGGGGTAAACCCCAGTTTGGTACCAGATGTCCATGCGCTGGGTGGGGCCCGACCTTGGCCGCAGCCCTGCGTGTGAACCAGGCTTTCACCAGCCTGAAGCAGGGGGACATTGTGGGTTTAGGGGTCAGGGCTGCTGATGTTGTCTAGTGGGTTTGGCCTGTAAAGCTAAATTCCAGCATTTATGGGGGATAGAGGTCCTGTAGAAAACTTGCCACACGTCGTGTCTGCCACTTCAATGCTTTATTTAGAAAATAAACTGGTACTAATTATAGGGCAGACCAAATAATTTTTTTACTGCCAATTTTGATTACAATGGAGTCAAAGGGAGAGGAAGAGAAAGTCCTGAATTAATTCGATGGGCAATAATTCAAATGCAGGGGTACATACGTGTGCGTTCCCATGAACCCCCTGTGTCCCCCCTTGCCACTTACCAGATGGCCACGCAGATCTCGTAGGGGTCCTCGCAGTAGGAGTTGAGGTTGCAGTTGCTGTAGCACACCTTCTCCTCGCAGGCGGGCGGCGTGGAGTCGCACCACTTGCACAGGTTGGTCTTCAGGCTGCGGCGGGCGCCGGCTGCGGGCAGAGAGGTGGTGCAGGGTGAGCGTGGCCCTGCGTGCTCGGGGTGGAGGAAAATAACCCCCATTTTCAGTGATTTGCACAAGCAGTGGAGAAGGAGCCCGAATTGACCCCATTTCCCCATGCATTTGTTTATAGCTCACTTTTCTCCATCGCTTGGTCAAATGATTGTGCCTAAGCCTCGATGAGATGGAGCACTGCTGGCAGTGCTGGGGCAGGTCCCACTGGACAAGAGCTTTGCGAAGCCTGGGAAGCAGTGAAGAACCCCATTCCCCCTCTGTGTTTCCCATGCTGTTTATCATCAAGGTAAAGTTTATTTCTTCCTCTGCAACTTAGGCTCAAATCAGCATCTCCCCTCAACCTGAGTGCACACAGTGTCTGAAAAGGGACATCTCTGGATCTCTGCATGCCTGAAGACTTTATTTATTCCCCTTCCTGGGGGTAGAGAGGTGCAGGGGAGGGATACACGGCCAGGAAGGGGCAGGTCCCTGCTCTCCTGCTGCCTTCTTGTTCTCCTCTGCCTATTCAACAAGCCTAAGCCAGGGAATGCGTTGGCCACCCGCTCCCCAGGCATCTGTGGTTTTGGCAATAAACAGTGGGCTGAGACTTCCCAAGCCATGGGGCATCAGGGGCTGCTCCCTCCAGGGCTCTGTTGCCCACTCTATCCCAGCCCACCATCAGATGCTCTGCTCCCACCGGAGTGCTGGATCCGGCCGCAGCGGCAGGAATAACTGCTGCCCGCGTGGAGCTGCTCTGTGTGGATCTCATGGGCATAGAATTATCTCTATTTTTATTCAAAGGGTGAATTTAAGGGATAAATCCCAGCTAAATTTAAATTTCCTGTTTTAAGGCTGCTAAATGTCTTTTTTTTAAAAAAAAAAGAAAAAAGCAACCACTAAGTGGCTTATGTAGAAATATATATTTATAATTTTTCACTTAGATAAATACACTCAAGAATGTTCAGGTAGGAACCTGAACAACAGCAGCTAATTTTTGCAGGTTTGGGTTATCTGTGCTTCTCTGGCTGCCCCCTCCCCAAGCTGCCCAGCAGCGCAGGGTGCTCCCAGCCCCAGTGGAAAGGGCAGTGGTGGCTCACCGTGCTGCCACAGCCAGCACAGGGGTTCTCCATCGCCAGCTGTTGGTTCAGACAAGGAACAAACCACACAATCCCTGACCATGACTCGGGAAGCCTCAGCCCCTGCAAGCAAGGCTCTGCAGATACGGGAGCTCACCCACAGGCACCCTAGGTCTGTGGGCAACCTGCAGGACCTCCTGTGTTCTTGATGGTCACATTTGTGACCTGCCTGTAGTCAATGGATGAGCCTATGGTCCCTTTCCTTTTTAATGCACGTGCTGTCCCAAGAGTGAAAAGGGATTTTTAACTTCCCTGCTTCCCCAGTCCAGGGTGCGCAGCCGGCTCCGCCAGCATCTCGCGTGCCTGCTCCACTTCCCTGGCCGGCCCAGACCCCCCTCCACGAGACAGCCATAAAAAGAGCTGCTGGAAGGCTCCCACACAGAAATAAACCATTTACAAGCTCCCGAGGCCTTGTACATAGGGCCAAGGTTAACAGCGGAGGGGAAACCTGGCTGCAGAAGGAGAAGCCTGCTGCATCTGAAGGCTGGAGGGGGGAATTTTGGTTTAAATGACCCATGTGAGGCTTAAAATGCATCTCAGCAGGGTTTGTGTTGTGTAAGGCGGTGGGAGAGCCTGGAGCAGAACCAATGAGGATGCTGCCCACAACCTCTTGCTCAGCATCCGCTTGTCCATGGCACTGCTCTGGCCCTGCTGAAGCACCCAGGGATTGTGTGGGTGACTCCAACAGACCCAAAACCCTCTGTCTGTCCAAGGGCTAGCTACTGAAATCATGACTTCGGGTGGGATTTGGAGCACCTGCAGCCAGCATGGGCCACCCTCACCTCCTTGCCTTGCTCTGCTGGGACAGGACTCGCAGGATCCCAGGGAAAACTCCTCTCAAGGATAAGAGTTTTGGATGTGGATCAGAAATTGAGCCCAGCATTTGCATGGAGCTCTGATCTGCAGTGACTACAAACTCCATTGGTGCTATCACGCAGGAACAAAGAATTGAAGGTAAATTGGGTTTGCCCCCCAGGACCCAGCCCCACCACACCCAGGGCTGTGCTCTGGTGATGGTGATCCCACATTTCACCCCCTCAGTTCAACCCACTCGTGCCCTGTGCTCGCAGCAGGCTTGTGCAGGACCACGGGCTCAGCACCCTCTCCCTGGGGATGTCTGGGGGCCCTGTGGATGAGAAGCAAATGGACGAATCTGGGCTGTAGATGTTGCTGATACAGAAGAGCGATGGGGTTTGTTATTTATGTATTTCTACTCACAGGGTATGTTACTTATTTATTTATATCAAGGGTTTGCCTGAGGTCTCGGAGCAAAATGTCAGCCCCAGCAGTTTTGCACTGGCAGGCGTGGTGGGGATCTTGGCTTGGCAGGCATTTGCACTGCCGAGCGGAGAAGCTGGGGCAGTTGAAAGAGTTAAATATGGAAACAAGATCCAGAAATACAGCAGTAACCGGACAAAATTCTTTGGAGACAAATTGTTCTAAGCTAGCTCAGGCTGGGATTCTGTTATCTGCTCTGCAAGAAAGGTCAGAGCAGGAATATCTCTCTTTCTCCCCATCCTTCTTCTCCTAGGAAGCTAAAAAGAGCACAAAGCCCACTGCAAGTTTCTTCAGGACTTTGTGTCCTTGAACCACTAGCTCGTAGGTACAATTTAACTGCCACATCACTCATCTTGGCCCTGATTAGACCCAGATGAACACTTTCAATATTAATACTCAGATGATTTAATAAAGCTGCACGAGCAGTAAAAGTAACAATACACTTCCATAAAGGGGTTCCAGATGTTGCCAAGGCAAATGCTAAACATCAAAATACAAACTTCAAAAAAAAAACCAAAAAAAAAGACAAAAAAAAGCTGGATAAGCAAAACTTGGAACAAACTATAAACTAATTAAATGTGGGTTGAGTTTTCCAAAAATAAATTGAAGCCATAAGGATGTGATGTGAGCCAATAAATAGTACAGTTAGTCAAAGTTATTGTGGAACGACCGTTGGAAAGATGGTTTGAAGTCACCGATAGGTGGGCTCACAGGAGCTTGGCTTCCTATCAATAGGAAGGCTTGTTCTCTTGTGCATGAGAGCAGGATCAAGTCTTCTGGTATCTATAACTGGGACCCCAGAGAGGTTACTGAGAGAATATGAGATGATTTTAAAGTAGAGGAATAAAGGAGAAAACGATGCCAAAAGTGCCTGAGTCTCTCCTGCAAGAGCAGCAGCGGTGATACCACCACCCAAGGACACGGGGATAAATTTTCATGCGTGTTGGGGCAGCCCTCCAGCCTCTCCTTGCCCACGGGGCATCCACGCTCTCCACTTGGCCACCTGCAAGGCCCAGTGAAGCACCACTGCTCTAGTAGATAACCCCCCCCACTCCCCCATGAAAGAGTCATTCAGAACAGCTCTCCAAGAGAGTTTCCTACCAGCCCTGTCACTGCAGCCGTGGAAGCAGGCAGCTCCCAGCAGATGAGCTTTTTGCCTGCTTGCCAGGTGCTCAGCTGCCAAAGGTGACTGCAGCTGTAAGAATGCAGCAGAATAATTTGGGCTCTAATTAGCTGATCTCTAATGTGCAGCCCCAGACAGCAGGTAGGTCAGCTGCCACCCGACTTTGGCTCCAGCTTTAAGGCAGATGGATGACTGAGGAGCGAGCTGGGTGCAAGGTGGAGGCATGGTGCATCCTTCACATGAGAGGAGAAGGCACTTCATAGCCAAAGCGATGGCACGTGCGGGCCACTCATTGTCACTGCAGGGCAGAGCGAGGCATTTTAGTTCCCCAGTATTCTCTTTGGCAGGATGTTTTGTGACAACGAAACACCAGATGGGCTTAAGGAAAGGCGCTTGGTGGGAGACACTAAAGCCCTCAGCTCTGCCTCCTCTCAAAGTGGGAGTGGACCAAGCTTTCTGCCACATAGGACCTCCACACCCACTTTGGCTTGTGCTCCAGCTTTCTGTAGCAAATTGCCCTTAAATTGCTTTTATTTTTCAAGGACAAAGAAAAATTGATCATTTTTAGGCCATAAATGCTTCACAGTGAGGTCTACCCCCTCTTTTCTGAGTATCTCTGAGCACACCACA
This sequence comes from Aegotheles bennettii, assembly GCA_013398125.1. Taxonomy (NCBI): domain Eukaryota; kingdom Metazoa; phylum Chordata; class Aves; order Caprimulgiformes; family Aegothelidae; genus Aegotheles; species Aegotheles bennettii. The sequence goes on along the minus strand of VZRW01005843.1, from coordinate 82,491 downwards.
GTGGGGCTGATGCTGACTCAGCAGTTGCAGAGGGCTTCCCAGCTCGCCCTCACTGCAGCTCTCTGCATCATCTTCTCCCTGCAGGTCATCCTGTAATCCCCAGACCAAGGCCTGGGAGACTGGCTGCTGTGCTCTGTGGCTTTCTCTGACCAGCAGCATGCTTCAAACGTAGGACTGGGGAGCACCTGTATCTCAACCCTACAGCCACATTGCTCCTGGGAAGCCACCCTAGTGGAAACCCAACCTGTTCTGAGACCTTCTTCCCCACCTGGGTGAGCCTGGGCTCAGTGGCAGGTCCTTCGTCCGCTGCTGAGTTTAGGATTAGGCTTTGCCTTGGGCTTTCATCCATGGCTAATGACACGACTGCACAATAACAGGGCCTCTCATAAAATTATTATGAGAACAAACAAATTCTTTCCCTATTATATACAGTACTTGTTTTTAATATTAAAACAACAGCCAGGCTGATGGGCTCTGCTCTCTTGCTGACCCATGTGAGAACACCAGGACTTCCCTGTTCTCCATTGGCAGGTTACTCCTGACCTGCCTCCACCATGAAGCAACTACCAGTGCCATCAATGGGCTACATCAGGGTAATTCCTATGTCCCTGGTTTCCAGGAGATCCTTTGCAGGGTCAGAGGTCCCCATTTTGCCTTTGTCCAGCACAACCTGTGTAAGAGAGATTCCAGATTTCCCGCAGTCAGCTCCAGCTTGAGCTAGATCCAATCTGTTGGAAAGTGCCTGGTCTTGCTGTGACACCCCATAGTGCTGCAGGATCTCCTCAGAAATAGACCTCAAGGTGCTGTGCTTTTACTTCGCATGGAGCTCAGCTTCCTCTGGCTCAGTTCTGTTCTCCAGTGGTGGGATCTGGTGCCACTTTCAGCTGCTGAACCAAGGAGGTTTTAGTATCTGGCTGCTCTTCTCCATCCATGTGTTTTACAAACACTATTTTAATCTTCATAGGAGAGGCAGGATGGACCAAATGGAGCTGAAAAAACTTATTATCCCATTTTTTGCCTTTATGAAGCACAAGCCCCTGACTCCCACAGGAAACCCAGCAGCACTCACGCTGCATTCGGTTCAGAGGACCAGGCTCTGCCCTCAGGTATGTGGTCCCACATCGTCCTGCATAATAAATACTGTACTTGGCAGAGTACAGCATGGAGCGAAGAATGAGCCAGTAATGTTTCCTGGTGAATAAAAAAGGCCTGAATTTGATTGCGTTAGACACCAGTGGTTCCTGGTGCCAGAAAGCCGTGCAGTATACATTTCTGGTTTGCTTGGACCTGCTTCAAACAGGCTGGTAACCGACTTATTCCCCCACTTATTTTTCCTTTGTGAAAATATCCCTTTAAATTAAGTGTTTAGCAAACACTGCTTAGTCCCATTACAAAGTAAATTGGGTATGGATTGTACCAGCAGACCTCTCCAATCTCTTTCAGATGCTTAAATTACATCATGATCTGACCTCACCCTGGGGAGAGATGAGTTCTGCAGGATACTGCCCGGCCGTCTGCTTTGGTGATCTCCGGCATTTCTCGGGCACCTTTCCCAAGTTGTCTACATGTCAGTGCAGTGGCTTCACTTGGCGTTGGGATGTTGGGCATCTCGTGCAGAGGCAGCCCAGGGTCGTGCCCCAACAGAGCTGGCACTGTCTGGGTGAACTGGAGTGCCGGGGGCGAGTGAGGCGATGGCCGGCGCTCTGCGGGGAGGACTTGGCCAGAGCAGTTCTCTTTGATTTTGGTCAGTTGATGCCTGTGCCTGCGAGCGAGGAGAGGGGGAGCAGCCCTGACTCCCTGCTCTTCCATCTGCCCTTGGAGTCTTTCATCTCCTCCATCCACCACCACAGCCCCTCTCGCTCGTGCCCGAGGCACGGAAATCAGGCCCCTTCCCTCCACCTGCAGCAAGATGCTTCCCCTCGGGGACATCGCCAGCTTCCTGCCCCAGATTTCACTTTCTGTCCCCCAGATCTACTCCTGCTGGGATGACCCACGCTCCATCCCCCCGGGCCCTTGCCCGGCGGTGCGGGTGCTGGGTCTGGGGGCAGGGAGCATGGGTGCTGCCCAGGGCTGGCCTGGCGGGGATGCGTGTGCCGGGAGGGCTGCACGGGCAATTATCTGCCATATTGTGCTCTTGCTGTGTTTTAAAAACAACAACAGCTCAACTGACTCATAGATCCTACGGCCTCTGAGTCATTTTTTATTTCTGGATTGCGCTGCTCTGCCCTCAGCAATGAAGGGAGTTGCATGCGCGCACACATCAAGTTCACATTTGTTTTTCCCCTATAAAAACAAAACGATTTCCATACCATTAATGAAACAGAAATGATTTGACTTTGCGTACCCTGGCTTTTATTTTCCATTGTATAAACTCTGCAGATGAAATAATGATGGTTGTAAAGTAAACTCTCTCTTTTTTTTTTTTCCTTTCCCTTTCCAGGCAGCCTCTTTTCAAAATAGCAATAGGGAGTCACTCACAGACTTGGCTTGTGCTGAGCCTGTAGTAATTAACCCCTTCGTCCCCAGCTTCTCTGGGTTGGTATTTAGCTACAGCGTGGGTGAAGGTGGCAGCAGGTCTCCCCTGGGACTAGAAGCAAAGTGGTGGAGCAGAGCAGGCAGGGAAATGAGGGAAAGGCGAGGAGCTGGTCTGTGCAAAGCCATGGAGTGTGCGTGGGGCAATGCACCCATGGGTTGGACACTGTTCCCGGGAGAGCCGGGGTGTTGGTGCTGCACAGCCAGAGGTACCTGCACTCCTCAAGCACACCCCATTTTTTTTGGGTGCAGATCAGCACCACTGTCTCCTGTTCAGCCTGGCAGCCCCATCCTGGTGTCTCCCTCCCTTCTCGCTCCCTGGGGACCACCAGCACTGACTGTCAGCACAAGGTCCTCTCCTCCACACCGCCATCACGGAAGCGACCTGCAGTAAATGATTTAATCACCAAGCCTTGCTCTCCCTGTTTACAGGGCCGTTATGATTTTACGAAGTACTCAGAGGAAAATTAATAGGGTGAAGTAATACCTTACACGAGCAGCAGCTACAGCTGGAGCTGGGTGCGCCAGCACGTGCCTGCCTTGGCCTGGGGGCCGGGCTGAGCTGCCCTTCCCACGGGAGCAGGAGCTTTGCTTTTCGATGTGCCCTGACCATGACACATGGTCTGCCCGGGCAGTCTGTCCAGCTTCAAGGCTTCTAAACGTGCCACGAGCAGCTTTCCTAATCACATCTATCACGCAGCGGCTCGGCCCCGCATCCCCCCAGCACCGGTGCAGATGCTTCGCCGATGCCTGGCCCGGGCGGTTCAGTGACACGGGCTGAGATACTGTTACTCTTCCCAGACTGGGTGATGTGTTTTATATTATTTCTCTTGCATTTATTAAGCATTATGTAAGCGGCTAACCAATCCCGCATGCGATGCAATCGCGGCTGATTTCATGTCAGTGGAAAGTAAACAAAAAAAATGTTCTGAAGTGGCTGAACTGAAATTCATTTCCACATGCAAAGCAATTCCTGGAGGATCCTTCCTGTCTCCAGGCAGCTACTTTGCATCCAGGCTCTCATGCAACCCATTGCAAGAGAGTTATGGAAAAATTGCATGTTGTACATGACAGGGTGTTATAAGCAAAGCTTCTCTGTTTACTCTCCACGTGAAATGATTACGATAAAGTTTATTTTACTTAATTATTTTTAAGTGTCTTTCCGGATTTCTGCTGCTCCTTGAAATATGTTAACGCTGGCATATTGTCCCTCTTTTGGCTGGTCAGTTCCTTCAAATGTGAAAATTGCTGGTCAAAGAATGTTTGGCATTAAAGTTTGAAAAAACAAAGCAAGCTCACCCTGCTGTCCTGAGGTCCCGAAGCCCAATGGGATGTGACGGGGAGGATGTTCTGCACTTACTCAGCTTTGGAAGGACTATAAGTACCAGGTGAGGCAAAAATTATACCCCCATTAGATGCTGAACTCAGGTTCTTTGAGGAGCATTCTTCTGCCTGGTGTTATGGACAATGTCCTTCCCATTAACACACCAGTTTACACCCTGGGACGTTAATCTGAGGATGGAGGAACACGGAACAGATAAAACACAGACCTCGTGGCCCTGTACCATTTTGTTTGTTTTTCTCAGTGTCTTTGAAACACTCAGCAATGTCTGAACGTGCTGTGTGTGTTTCTGAACCCATTTTGCCAACGCATTTCACTTTGGCTGAAACATCAGCGAAGTCGCTGGCTGGGGGATGCCCAGCTGCTTGTTATTTGTGTCATTTTTCAGTGAGCCTCTAAGGAACCCAAGTGCCTGCTTCACATGGGCAAGTAGTGGAGTCCAAGTTAAGCTGAATTGCTGCATTAGGTCTGGCTGATGGAGCAAGTAACAGCGTTTGCCCATTGCCAGGCTGAAATTTGAACATAAAGGTGGCACAAAACCTTGATCCCAGCACCAGATGATGGGTCATAAAAGGGCAGGATGGGACAGCCCTGAAGGTGATGCTGGTGGGTTCACAGCTCCGCATGGGTGTCACCACTGCACCTAACCTTGCACTGACTCGCTAGATGAGCAAAATTGTCCCAAAACCAGGAGGGAACCCACGAGTTAGGAGTTTATCCATCATTCTAGAGGCTCACTTATCCCCTCAGGAGATGAGTGGGGATAGGGTCTGCAGGAGGACTCAATGCCCCACAGCCTGGAAAGGTGTGGGGCCTTGAAAAGCCTTGAAAAGGTGGCCTGAGGGAGGGTTGAAGGTTAGAGCAGGGTTCCCTCAAGTCACACAGGACAGCAGCTTAACACAGGGTATTTTCACTCCCTAAGGGCCGAGCACTGCTGGCTGTTGAGGGTTGCTGTGTCATTACGGCCGGTACCTCCAGATCTGTTACTACACCAGGCAAAACCTGCCCTGGCAGACCAAAGCAGCTGTGAGTTTGCCTGGTAATAACTGTACTTATTCCATCAGGCATTCCAGCTGCTGGGTGAGCACTGGGCTGTGAAAGTCAAATGTGAGGAGCTACAATGCAAAGGAAACCTCACGGCCCTCCTGTGCCTGAAGGTGCAGCACAAGATCTCAGCGGGCAACAAGTCCCTTTCATTGTACCCACTGCCCTTGTTTCTTTCTCAGTGGTATCTTTTGCTGTCCTTGCCACCCATGGGTGGCATTGGAAAAGCCCTGAGAGAGCCAGCTCAGCAAGCAGTGCAACCCGAACAACAGGCCTGAGGGCTGGGAGGGGAGAACACCCCACAGCCAGGGGTCAGACCAAGGAAAAACCATCTACACAGCCATCTCCATGTGGTTATCTCCACCAGCACTACACCACGGCCCCACCAGCCCAGGCAGCACACGAGGGGAACATACCATTTCTCCACATGGGTGGAAAGCACAGCAACTTATTTAAGGTCTGAGGAGGGGGAAAGCTGCTGAGGACAATGTCCATGAGCGATTTTAGCAGCTCTGGCAGCACCTCTGCTTATCTGGGGCTCTGCAGGGTGAGGCCATGGTGTCTGCCATGGCATGTGTAGGGCAGTGGGGTTTGCAGGGGCTAAGCTGGCACATCTCCCCGTGGCAAGTGCCTTCTGCTGACCGGGGATTCGCACACCGGCGGTTCAGAGGGCTCTGGCATTTCAGCCCTCTGAAGAGCGCTTTGCAGTGATCTGCTTTTGATAAAACCCTGGTCTTAAAAATGAGTCCCTTCTCACAGGCTGCCTGGGAGAAGGAGTCACAGCCTGGCCACGCACGGGCGGTTGGAGCTCATCTGGTCACAAGTCAGTGCAGGGATCACTGAGGATTTAACAGCACTCGCAGGTCTGGGAGCTGAAGGGCAGAAGGTAAGAGTCAACTGACTCCATAATGCTGTTGCCATCATCCTTGCTGGCCTTGTTTCTCCACACCCATCCATGGTGTATCCTGTATCTGGTTTATTTAACCACAGCTTCTGCACCTCAGGCTCAGAAAGAGCCAGCAGAGATGGGTCCCTCTCTCTACACAGAAAAAGCAGCAGCAACCAACATAACAGCAAAACCAAGCGAGGTGCCAGTTGGTTACAGGCATTGCTCTGTCTTAACTACAGCAACCCAAGTAAAACTACTGCACAGCTGTTTTTTTCCACTATTATCATCATATTATACTCTGGAATTCACTTTTATGTATATTTTTCAAGCTCTGCAGGAACCCTGGATCTCCGTGAATAGATGCAAGTGAAATTTAAAGATATCATCCAAATAGGTAAACATGTAAGAAACATTATCTGGGTCACATTTGGGCAACAGGGTTCACTCTGTTTTAAGTGCAAATGGCTTACTGATGATTTAGATGAACTTCCTGAGGAGTGCTTGAAATTCCTGGCACATGTTCGATTTACCATCTGCTGGAAGGACTTTGATGAGCCCACAAAGAGAAGTTAGACTGGAGCTGCTCTTCATATCTCGGGCGGACTTGCCGTGATTGACTAGTTTGTATTTTTTTGTGTTTGTATGATTTTGATTCCCGAGAAGAAGCAAGGGACTGTGCAGCGAGCTGCCAGGGCAAAGATGGTCTCTTAATTCTCCATCAATGTGCTGTCATCAAGTTGTTCCAGCACTGCCTGCTCTGTATGTCTGTTAAAACTATTACGTAGAGTTGAGTTTTGCCCTCATTAGACCAGATCTAATAGTAATTAAGTGATTTGTGCTGTCAAAGGGAACTTGAGGCATTACAGGCACTAAAATCTTTCTCACTTTTCCTAAAGTGTCTCACATTTAGTGTGTAAATAGATGGTGTTTTTCTCTTCCATTTCATTCTTGATGTCTTAAAAAAATATCTTTCAAGGAGTTTGTGTTGTAACCTACCAAACAGCACTGCCCAAATGAGTTAAATTCAACTTGAATATTTTTCATTTTTCTAAAGCAGAAGATTGCTATGGCAGGAGGGCAGACGGGGCAGGTTTTTGGAAAGGAATTTTTGCAGCAATGGGACTGAGAGTCTCGTTGACAGGGCCTGAAGTGCTTTTTCTCCATACATGAAAGTAACGGGAGCTTGTGTGTCTGCATGATGCCTCTCCAGAGATCCCTCTTGCAGGAGAAGGAGAGGGTTTCCCCAGGCCCCAGTCCCTCGGCAGAGCTGCAGCACGGCTCCAGGGAGCCTCGGCAGGTGGAGGGGACCAGGTGCAGGGGTGAAGCTGCTCCTCCAGCATGGAGGAATGGTCAAGGAGGGGAATATTCTCCATTCTCCACCTCCAACTCTGAGGTCTCGTTTTTTCTACAGTAGCCCATTGCCTTCTCAACCCCGTGCCCTGCCTCAGTGTACCTCCTGAAGCCTGCCACGGGCTGAACGTGGCTGAGCAGTGCTTCTGCCCAAGTGCTGCCTTGCAAGCCACAGCCTGCTGTGGAGCCAATAGCCCCAGCAAGGGTGAAAGAAAAGCTTGTGCCACTTCTGATGCTCTTTTGCAAACAGGTGAATGCAGGGCAAATATACAAAATGAGAGTAAACCTGCACCGGGGAGATCTCGCCCCCAGGCAAATGCCCAGTGCCTCTTGTGGAAATGGCTGTGACCATTTTGTACCACCACCAAGTGCCTTTTGACATATTAAAGACATGGCAGGAACTGAGCTCCCAGGGGATCCATTGGCCTTATTTCTGTAGACGCTTGTACCCTGGGTCTATTTGAAGAAGGATGATTCATTCAGCTGCTCATTGCTTATGGCTCTGTGTGTCACTTCTCATTGTCAGGAGAAATGTCTCGTTTGCTATCATGGACCAGTTGGGTCTAATTTTGGGAGAGATCTAGCATGGAAAAAATGCTTTACACAGCAAGACAACAGCTGATTCAGTTTCTTCCATGCTGGATGCTGGTGTTCAGGCTCTTCCAGGCAGGAAGCTTTATCAAGCAACATCAAGCAGATGTTCCTCATTGTGTCCCAGCTGCGTTGGCCGGTGACCTGCTCTGTCAAATACTTGTCAGGGGACACGGGCATTCATTCTGCACTGGTGGCATTTTATTAAATGACCCACTTGAAAACAGTAACAGATCTTTTAAAAGGAATATCTATACTCGTAATAGTTGTAAAGTCCCTGGAAGGACTTGTAGTCATGGCACTCCCAAGAAGCATTCCCAGGAACAGGTTGGAGTTCCTGATTTTGCAGGAAAAGAGAAGAAATTCTTCTCTGGATTTCCAGTGCCAGGCACAGTATGAATTCACATTGACAGTATCATCTTTCTGACGTGAGGCATGGTGCACGGGTGACTGCAGGACACAGTCAAGCTGCCTGTTTTGGGTTGGCTGAACTGAGAAGGGATCCCTATCAAAGTCTCAGGGCTTTGCAGTGTCTATCTAAGGAAAAGGCCCCTCTTAAGTGGTGTAACAACCAGCAGGCCAGGAACTTCAACAAACGTCTCTGGGCCTCCCAGCAGCAAAGGTATAAGAAAAGTGTGTTGTTCCCAGAGGGCACATCTTCACAGGGATGTTGGGGGAACCAAAAAGATTAGGAGGTGCTCAGATATAGAGGCAAGGAGATGCCTTATCAATGATCGGATCACATCAGTCGGTATCACTTCAGATGACTGCTTCAGGGCTCATCCCTGCCTGGACCCTGGAGCAGGGCAATAAACCAGTCCTGTTTGCTGACTGCCATGCTTGCTGGCACAAGCTCATCAGCACTGCTTTGCATGCAGGACGTGTATGGTCCTAGAGGCACGGACTCTCCAGCTCCCAGGTGTGGTCAGAGGACTTGCCATTATACAGTCCAAGTGGAGGCCAATGGCAACTTTGGAGGCTGAGTGAAGGTGGGCAGGCATTTCCTTGAGGCCTCATCAGCACTGACTCTGGAGATGGGGTGGAAGCTGCTGGGGATGGCTTTCTTTGGATCTCTGTTTACCCAGAAGAGCTGGAGTTTTGGACCTGGCAGAGAGTAAATGACATGGAGCTAAAGGAAACTTCTCCATCCACGGCATGGCAAGGTGAGAGGTCTTGCCACAAGCAATTATTATTATTTTAGTCTTGAGTCCAGCTGTAAATAATCCTTTCTAGTCAAGAGTAATGCTTGGGCTGAGGTATCTCCTGGGAGCTGCTGGAATCCAGGTGGGCGATGGCACTCCATCCAGTGCAGACAGGCAGGCTGCTGTGCACAGCTGGACACATCGCTTGACCCAAGGCTGAGATGTGTTCCCTGGGGTATGAATCAGATGTCACTTGTCAGGAGTGTTCCTGGCTTATCGATGGGAACCAAAGCACTGCAGTGGAACAGCTCCATGAAAGGGTAGGTCCTGGAGTGGTGTAACTGGTGGGAGCATGGGCTGCAGAAGGTATTGCATGTTAAGCAGGCTCTCCCACTTCTCCTAAAATCTTGACAGCTACCAGCAGCTGGCAGGAGAGTTTCAGCCCTACATGGGCTGTAACAAAATGATGAACCAACTGACAAACCAGACATATGACTCTGATGGACCTTACAGGTCCTTTCCAGAGGCAGGATCACAACGGTCACCTCTGAATTCAGGGATGTGCATGCAAGCAGAGCCAAGAGGGCTTTCAGCCACCCCTTCATTTCCCCCTGAAGGTCCCTAAGGAAATGTTATCCCACAGCTGGGGTCCAGCACAGAGATAATGTAGCTGTAATCCGCAGGTTTGATAAGGCAGGCAGCCACCAGTGGTATTATCTCCCCTCTGCATGGAGGCCCCTTCCAGCGCGAGGCTCTCACTTGGCACACAGCACTGAGCCCTGGATGTGGAAAGAGCAAAGTGTGTGGGAGCTGCTGGTTTTGTCTCCTTGGTGGGACTGGGTTTTTTTTAATAAAAAGATCAGATGTTGCGCTTCCTTGAAAACATGAGAATCAATGGGAGAGTTCATTAGTTTATGGCAAGTTGCAACACCGTGGAGCCCAGCTGAAAGCAAATGTTATTGCAAAGAGTTATCACTGAGGGGAGAGGAAAATAACATCCCGAGGAAATCAACTTGATGGAGCAAAACACAGAGCAATATTATAAAGCTGGGGAGGACAGGCAGAAGAGTTGAATACTTTCTCAGAAAAAAAGCCCCTAGTCACCTGCTTTTAATGCCAGTGTTTGCTTTCTGCATACTCGGGGAGTACATGGGATATGTCTGCTCAGGACTCCATCTCTAGTGGGAGTAACAAGTATCATGATTGCAACTGGCTGAATGTTTTTACTTCTAGTACACAAAAATGTCTTTGTGACCATCATTAAAAAGCAGTAACACCAGTAAAAAACAGCTTTGGTTTGGTTTCTTTTTAGGGAATGGTGTTTTTTCATTTCAAGCCCCATGGAATTCTATTCCAAAAAGAACTTTCCTCCACGAAGCTCTCCACTAAAACAGATTTGGGTGGCTTTAATGATGATCAGTCTGTCTCGAGTCTGAGCAAAGCTGGAGGTGCAAGGGGAGAGGAAACGCCTGCTCCCAGAAATCTGATGTAGCTGTGCCCTGCCAGCTTGCTCAGCCTTCAATTAGTCCAACCTACACCAAGGAATGAAACTGTAGTGTCAGGTGTGGAGAAGTATAAAGGTGAACTCGAAATCACCCATCGCTTGTCTTGCTGAGTCTCATGCCATTTGCAACACTGCAGAGGACTCTGGTTTTGCATTGTCAGGGTTTTTCTTGTGCTTTCCCCTTTTATTTGATAACTGGAGAATTTGTTGCAACTTTGTTCTTGTTTAGCCTCATGGTAGGAAGCCCAAGTTTCTCCTTCAGGCAGTGGGATGCTGCACCTGCTCCCAGCCCAGGTACCTGCACCCACCCAGTGTGGGGCCTTTGCAGCCTCTTGGTTTGTTTTGAGGGTGATCATTTCTTCCTTGGTGTTTTGGCTATGTTAAAACAACACCAAAGCAAACTGTGGTGCTACTTGAGAAGGGTTGTCATAACCCAACCCCGCAGCCATGTGTGCTAGGGCAGGCAGCACCCACCTCCATGCACAGCCTGGGAGAAGAGGTCTGCTCCACTGCTCCAGCTCAGCCTTGGACCTGCAAAGTCCCTTTCTGCAAATGGATGTATTTGTCTGTGAAACAGAGGGTGACTCCTCTTCCTCCCTCCTCTTCCTTCCTCCTCTTCCTTCCCCCTCTTCCTCCTTCCTCTTCCTCTCACCAGCTCAAGTTTCACCCCGTGTTCCTGGACTGTGTGTGCATGGATGTCAGGGTGCAATCCCCACAGCTCTCTTGCCCCAGGAGCTGGCTAGCATTTCGGTGGCAGTACCACCCCTGGTTTCAGCTCCGCTGACCTCAGGAATAAGAGGCCAACTTCTTGAACAAGCTGCCTGAGGAGCCTGGGATAGGTCAGAGATTGCTGGAGCAGATCAAAAGCCGGAGATGTTTTTCTGACAGCCCCGGAGCTCCCTGTCATGATTTATGAATTATATATGCTCTATATGTTTAGCCAAAGAGGCTCACTTGGGGAACAGGGGCTGGTTTGTGCATGCAGGAAAGAGCATGTGGCTTCAGAGAGGCACTGTCTACTAAGAGATACTCCCTCAAATACTCTCTGCAGGGCCATCAAAGCGCCTTGAGGGACTGGGACAGAGGGAGCCCAGGAGACTCACAGCCAAAAATATCAGGACATTTTAGTGTTCTAATGTGAGACCAAGTTATGGGGAAGCAGTCCCAAACCCCGGGACCTGGGAGCTCTGGACTCGTGGCAGCAGACCTGCAACCTTCCCTCGAATCACAAATCCTCTTCCTTTGGAGCTCCAGCAGATCCGGGGGGGTACAGCTCTCCCTTGTTAAGTGCTACGTGCCCTGGCAGATTTGGAGTTCCATGTCCTCTTCTGGAGGCTGGATGCCCAAAGGCGCTCTGCTGGGCTCCTGAGGCTCTTCATGCCCTGAGAGCTGTCGTCACACCAGTGACACTTAGCTCACGTTCCTGAGGTTGTCTCAACAGCTCCGAGAGCTGTGGTGCTTTTCTCCCCTCTCTGTGAGACGAGATCTTGCTCAGCCCCATGCCTGCATGGCCTGACCTGAGCCCTGACAGACAGAGCACGAGGGAAACTTTCCCAATCCTGATGCAAAACAGGGCAGGAAAACTCGTAATTATTAACTTTAAGGCCAGAGTGTTTCCATGTGCAAGATACAGTAATCCCTATATCATGTCCGTAACTTCTAGGCTATAGCCTACCGAGCAGATAGTCTTGCAGTCATTGAAGGCTTTTGAGCAACAGAAATCCACCACATCCTGAGCCTGAGTAATTACCTGCTGGAACAGCTTTGCTGTGTTGTGCTCTAACACCAAAGTGCCCGGTTTCAGTTTCCAGCACGTAAATCTGGTTTTTCCTCTGTCCCATAGAAGAGTAAGCCCTCTGCCAGAAAGCTTCTCTCTGGGACCTGGTTATAGATGATGACTAGCTCACCTCCCAGACCTCTCCTGGCCAAACTAAAGACACTGAAAGCCTTCAGCCACCCACAATAGAGGACAGGTTTTCCAATCCTGAATGATGCTTGTATTTTTTTGTCCTGGGCTAGGTAAATCTCACCAGCTCTCTGCCCTGGAAGGATTCCCTGCTCCCCCTGTGTGCAACTACAGCTCCTGTCTGCACCTTCTCCTGAGAAAGCCATGTGAAAAACGTTGCCCTCCAGCAGCCACTGCCACTGGGGAGATGTTGCAGGGTAGATATTTTGAAGCCTTGCTAGGCCTGGCCAGGGAGAATGAGGGAAAGCCAGTAGCTGAAATTTCAGCTGTCTGTCAGACTACAGCCCTTTCTTCCATCATGTGTGGATGAATGTGGTCAGATGTGCTGTCTGATGGCCACTCAACCACATTAAAGGGGTAGAGACAGGCAGCATGGAACACAAACTGGGGTCTCTCTTAGGGAGAGCAGCCAAGTCCCTAAAGATGCTCAGCTGGCCTCGAGGGAGTTATTCCAGGATACCTGAGATACAATCCAGGCCACGTTCTCTATGGCAAGTCTTGTATCTCTGTGTTAAGAGGAATGGCTTTGCTGCTGTCACCAAGCCAGCATTGTCACTCCTTCAAGAGAGGCTGGATGAGCAGTGGGATTTGTGCTTGAAGAATAACTTAATGTGTATTTTCTGTCATTTTGGGGCACTTGCTGTTCCCTTCTCTTTTAAAGTCAATGCAAAGTGGGCTCCCAGGGTACTTTTACTGTCTCATAATGGCTGTCTGTTTGATCTTAACACGATACACAAGGGAAGTAGATATAGCCCCAGAAAACATTGATCATTGTTGGGCTGAATCAGAGAGCGTGAGACTTGGTTTGTTTTTTTTTTCCCTGTACGGAGGCAAATTTTGTCATCGTCTCACTCATGTAACCTTTCAGATGAACTTAGTAATCATGATATGTTTTGGTTTGGCTTCTTTCAGATTAAAAACTTGCCTCTCAAAAAAAGGAAACCATAAGTTAAATAACTCCAAAATTAGGTATTTCTGAAGGATAGTTAGTGGTCTTCTTTCCTACCAAAAACGACCCGAGACTGTGCTTTAAATAATACCTTGTAGTAATTCCTTCCATTCTGCTCCAAATGCAATTAATTTAGCAGGATGTTATGGGTATAAAGTCCTCCATTTCAAACCACATTTTAGGGTATTATCTACAATAATGAATATTATACATCTCTACATTTTTCTGCGTGAAAAATCAACCAGATCTTATGTCCTAAATCCCCCCATCGGGGTCTCTCTACTTCAACAATTGCACCACGGGTTGTGTTTGCCTACAACCCAACTATCGACCCATCACATTCTTTAATTCCCTGTTCCTGTAGATAGGGGGACCCATGTAAAGTGAATGGAGATACAGATCCCTGCCCCCAGTTATTTCATTTGGATGCAAAAATACTGGAATTATAATCTTCCTACTTAATTGCTTTGAGCAAAAAGCAGTTTTAGTTAATTGAAGTTTCTATAGTGAGGGGAATGGGTCAGTGTTTGTAAAAGAGTTCACTGTAAAAAGTGCCATTGTCCGTGCAAATATATAAATATATACTCCATAGGGATATACGTGTGTATACACATGCATAGGCACTGTATATACAAAAAGACACACACACATACTTAGGAGATGCGTATATAGCACTCATTTATATACAAATCTATTCCCTGTTATGAAACAATCATCAAGACATAAACAAGAGAAGTTAAACCGTGGATGGGCACATTTTCAAGTGCTGCTGGGGGGTTTTATCTACAGTATTGAAGAAGTGCTATCAAAGCTTAAACAGGGCACTTCTTACAAAGAAATCTTTACGTAAGTGCTGGAAAGGTTTGCCGAATAACCAGATGTTGTTGCAAAGACACTTCTCCTCCCCCTCTCCCTTCTTTCCTTCTTCAATAGTTCGATTAATTCTGCACATAAATGGGGGCTGATAAAAGTTCTAAGCTGCAAACTTCACCACATCTGGATATTGTCGAATCCAGATCGTTCAGCAGTGCACTTCAGTTGCTTTTAATCTTCCTCAATAAAATAAAAACTTCCACCAAGTAATGCTGACCTATATATATTTTTGCACTGTAAACACTGACATCTGTGAGCTGCTCCAAGCGAGCACGCAGCGCTTTCCACCAAGGCAACCGCTCGCCCTTCACCGGACAAGAAACACAGCTGATGCAGCCCTAGCAGTCCAGTCTACTAAATTCTCAGCTATTTCCAGTCGTCTGGCTAATTGCTGTCAGGGGAGAAATCAAAGATTAGCTGTGTTGCTGGAGGAAGGAAAAATAAACGACCTCTCTGAGTACGTTGCTCAACGTTGCCTAACCAGAAACATTTTTCTACTCACAGAAGGAGAGCAGCAGTAAGGAAAGCAGGCACGGTCTTCTCCAGTAACCCATTTTCTGAATCCTGCCAGCGACCAGAAGCTCGGCTTCACGGCATTGACCATTTCATCCTGCCTCGGTGCAGCCGGTCTCCTGTGTTCCTGCTGTCAAGCCCGGAGCCCCGAGCTGCGAGGCTCCCGGCGAGGCTGGTCAGGAAGGCGGATCCAGCCGCTAAAGCCCAGCTGTGTGTGGGGTCCGCCCAGGAACTGCAGTTTATGAACAAACTAAGCCTGACTCTCCCCTCAGAGTGTATACAAATATGGGAGGGGGGAGCCGGGGAAAGAAGCCTGGCTCCAAGAAATGGTTTGATTCTTTTTTTTTCCTTCCCGGTGACAATGTGGAGCTGCTGCCGGCTCCGTACGGCCCAAGGATCCCTGAAGGGGACCTAATATCTGCTGTATGCATCTAATCAAAAAGGCATGGGTACTCCTGCTTGCCTCTTTCATCTGAATAAAACGTGGAAGGTAACGCTTCAATATGCTGAGCTGACATTAATTCGCTGCTTCTTCCCCCCCTTCTAGAAATTAACTCTATCTTTAAAGTAAGCTTCAATGGGCTATATTTTTAATAGGGGTAATTAGAAGTTTTAGGGCAGCTTTTTCAGAAAGACCACATCAATATCAGCTTAGCCTAAAGTACGTGCTTTTGACCCATTAAAGCAGTGGGATTTAAACATATACTTATATGTTTTCCTGAATCAGGGCCTAAAATAATAACATAGAACATTTAAATAGCTGCTTTCTCCCCAAGATCTCAAACAGCTTTACAAAAACTTGTAAGAAATATTATCCCCATTTACAAGAAGGGAAACTGTGAAACGTAGCAGAAATCTGACTTGCCTTGGTTGTTAACACAATCAATCAGTGGCAAAAGGAGGAGTAAAATCCTCAAACTCTTGCCCTATGAACCACGCCAATCCTTCAGATTGCATTAAAATGATGATAAATGTAACTGAGTGTGGCAGAGAAAGACGGGTTGCTATTCAGGCTTTTTGCAGCCAAAATGCCTGCCCTAAGGTGAGGCCAATTTTTTTATAGTTATTGATACATACATAAATTAATTTTTAATGCATACACAGCATTCTAACTCATTCTAATCTCCAGCTTTTATTTACCCACTTTGCAACTCATCTTCTAGTTCATTAATCAGCATGTGGTGGATACGTGGCATATCTATGTATGCTTGTGTGCATGTGTGATCATAACCCAGGAGTGTTTCGCTTCATTGGACTTGAAGGTCCCCTCCTTGTATGAATCTTTCTGATAAACTGCACCCACTTCTTTTGTAAACTATTTATATAAATCATTCTCTTAGGGAGTTAAACAATGGTATCTCTTTTCCCTTCCTCTGTATTTAAAAAGGAAAAAGGGGAGGTGTTAGATGAGGTACAGACACAGCTGATTAACATAAAGTGTTTCTCCTAAGTGATGGTGACACAAGCGTGCCTCTGCAGAGAGCTTCTTGGTCTGCTCCCATTTGCTTCGGGGCGCCCAGACACAAGCCAGCTTAGCCTGTCCTCCATGCAGAAATGGCCGCATGGCCCTGGGATAACAGAGCAGGAAGCTGGATGGATGCCCTACAGGAAGATACCGCCTGGGGTAGACAGACAACGTGTCTGGAAGAACGAGTCTATAAAGGTCTGCCTGACCAGGGAGCTGCCTCGTGCTCTCAGCCCTGGAGAACATCAGCTCGAGTCCTAGGCCAGGTGCAACATTGCTCTCCCTTGCTTGGCTGCCTTTACATCAAACTGGGCATCTTTCCTATGTGCTCTGTATTATTAATGAGGAGGAGATGGGTTGGCCTGAGTTACAACAGCTGAGGTATGGCCTTTGAGGGCTAAGGACAGGCAAATGTCCAGCGAACTTTCAGAAAGACGTGGTTTCCAATACGTGTGTTGAAGCTGCTGTGTGCACAGCAGTTTCTGGGTCATCTGCCAACTCTCCTCTTTCTGATTTCTCTCTGATTTCTGCATTTCCAAATGCATATGCACTGCCAGTTGGATTTTCAGACATGAGCCCTCCTGTGTGTGACAGGACAACTGGATAAGGCTTCTGTTAGGAATGCTGCAGAGTATTCACAATCCGTGGGAGCCCTCTGTAAAATCAGGAAGAATCCCCCACTGCCTATGCAACTTGGAGAGAAATAATATCCCCAGCAGGAGCCTGGAGGGGCTTTAAACAATGGTGGACATTGACCAAACACACTGTATGACCTGAAAGGAGGTTGTAGCGAGGTAGGGGTCAGTCTCTTCTCCTTAGTAACAAGTGATAAGACGAAAGGAAATGGCCTCAAGTTGCACCAGGGGAAGTTTAGATTGGATATTAGAAGAAACTTCTTCACTGAAAGTGTTGTCATACACTGGAACAGGCTGCTCAGGGAGGTGGTTGAGCCACCATCTCTGGAGGTGTTTAAAAGACATGGTTTAGCACCGGACTTGTAGAGTTAGGTTAATGGTTGGACTTGATGATCTTAAAGGTCCTTTCCAACCAAAGCGATTCTATCATTTGGAAGTTCAAGGGATGCAAGGGACATTATTTTTTCAGTGGCAGAACCTGGGAAGGCAGCAGGAAGCCTGCACAATGTCCCTGCAGCCAGGGACCCTCAGCCGCAGGACCTGCGTTTTCCAAAAACCCCAGGCAACCCTGAACAACTTCTGGGCCAAACTGAACCCTGTAAAATGCTTTGTCCTGTCTGTGGAATAGTCTTAGGGAGACATCTGGGCCTGAATCTCACTGAAATGAGAGGAAAGGCAGTAGCTGCCCCCTGCGATGGCATCTTTACAAGGCAGTTGGGTTTCTACAGGAAGCCCTGCAAGGAGAAGCTTTTGAGCAGCGATGTTTGTCCTGCTCTTCCTAAACAGCTGTGCTTATTTCTAGGTGGTGTTAGACCTGCTGCTTGGTAAAACATAGTGTTGTGGTGACATGGGTGGGGGTTTTCTTCCATATCTGGCCGCTGGGCTCTGCAGACTGCTTGCTGTACAGAGGGAACCTGTCTGCTCACCCTGTCTGTTCACCCCTGCTGCACAGAGCTAGATGTAACCTGCATTTTCAGTCCACTGAGCTGAGGCTGTTGTAAGCAAACCTCATCTGCAAGACAGGAAGAATGTGAGTCTGGGAGCTTGTTTCTTTCTTAATGCTATGGCGTAGTCATTCCCAGGTTGAGCAGGGAGCCACAGAGCATGTGTCTCACTGACCCAAGCTTTTCTCTGACCACCAGCTCTGTTTTGGAGCTCCTGCTTATTTCTCAGATCTTATCCAAGGGAAAAATGAAAACTAAAAGTCCACCAAAGTTACTCAGGGAAAAGTGAGTAAGAACTCTGTGATTTAGAAAGTGTCTAAATTCACATTATGGAACTCTGCTTCCTCGACAGAACACAGTGACCTTTGGAGTAAAACTTTGGGGAGGAAGAAGAGATAAATGGTTATTTGTATTGTTGACTTGTTTATGCCTTTTTGTGTAAATTCCCCTGCTTCTTTACTAGTGGTCTGGACAACCTCATAACTCAAGACACACTGAGGGCTGGATGTAGGCTGAGGAACGTAAGGTCTCTGCAGGGTGATTTTTAAGCTGCATTGTGGGAGCAGTTTTCCCAAAGTTCTCGTTTGAAACCTGGAAGATATTTACTAAAGAAGTCAAATAAAACTTTGGCCACCTGAAACAATACAGTGTATATTTAAATGAAGGTTTCAAACAGCCTGGGCTCCCACTGTGGGAGGCAAGGCTCTGCAATCACTCGATAGATTTGAAGCTCCCAACGTGTGCACTAAACACCCTTGTGCAGGGTAACATCACGATGGACATGTGTCAGACCCAGGTGAGTCCAAGCTGTTATTCTTAGGGGCAAAGATCACCTTCACGTGATGGGGGATGTGAAGAGAGAAAAGGGGAAGAAGGGAACCACGTAGCCATGTCCTGGACAGTGCTAACACAAAAGCCAAAGCTCCTGGGCTTCCCTGGACCTTCTCTGTGCCCACTAGACCCCAGACAACACAGCAGGGGCATTGGGTTCAGAATGACTGACTACAACAAAAGGTATTGGGTTTACTTCTGCAATCAGCTGTTCCCTTGATTGCTTGCACACCACATGACTGGCCTAGTATCTGTTGCATCTGCTTTGTTCTTTTTGAACCTTTCGGAATCAGTAGTGATGTTTGGCTTCACATAAGGTGTGGGAGTGTTTCTGTTGTGAAGAGGATTTGTTTTATATTTAGAAGTTTTAAAAGACAGGTCTAAGGAAAATGGCTACCTGATAGGATCAGGACTTAGCTCCTGTTAGTGACCACAAATCCATACTCTTAATTTATGTGCGTATATTGTGTGGTTTTATTGAACTACTCCCAAGTTGTCCTGGCAGTTCATTAAATCCCAGGAATTTCAGTGTCATCAGTTCTGCATCTCAGAAACATTGTTTAAGTTTCACTGTGCCATGCTTCTGCCTCTCAGCTAGCACTCGTTTGGGTAGCCATGGAGGATAAATGCATTTTCTACGTGATGCCTGACTTTTATTGGAGTCTTTCCGTAGTTCAGAAACACTGGCCTAACTTCTAACTTTTCTTAGACTGCATGCAACAGGCGATTTGATCAAAGCTGCATTAAGATTAAGTAAAGGCCTAATTTGCCCATCTCTGCCATTTACAATGTTATTCAGTGTTTTTGGTTTTGTTTGGTTGGGTTTTTTTCTGTTCAATTCTGTCCTGAATTTTCTTGCTTTCTTCCTACGAAGTTTTGAGTTTTTACCATGGCTTGCTTTGTGCTGCTGTTGAAGACACTTTCAGTAAATTTTCATTCATACTATTGATGTGCTCCTGCAGATTCCTTCAAAAATGTGACTTAGTTTTGGCTTTCTTGTTTGTATTCATGGATCCAAATCTGCTGTTGCTGAAATGGATGGAAGCCACTGCTACCAATTTCAGCCAGAGTGGGACCAGGTGCTTTCTTTTCTCCCCTGAAAGACACCCAGATCTCTTTTCCACTCTCCACTCATCTTTCTATTCATTTTTCTTTCCCTGAACAAAACGTTGATTTTTCTACTGTTTGGTGGCCATTTCACACAGCCATTTAGATGACAGAAACATGTCTATGAGGAGCCTGAACTCATGGGAGGAGAGGTTTTCCTGTTTACTCTTTTTGAACATACTTTTTCTCCTGCACTCTTCCATTCTGAAGCAGCTGCTCATGCATTTCATGGACAGTTCCTTGACATTCATTCCTCTGCTGTGTTTTCTTAGGGAACTGAAGCAAGCACTGTTTTCTGCTCCATCCCTTGTACCAATGACATCAGATGCAGACAGACAAACACTGAGATTTGCAGTGAGGATCAACCTTTGAAGACCAAAAGCACAAGATGGCATTGTTTTGGCTGTCAGATGCCTCTGGTTAGCAGGCACCTTCGGGTCTGAAGTTTGACAGCCTGGCTCATGCTCTTTGTACTATTATTACTGGTAGTGAAATTATGATAGGATCCAGGAGCCCAAACCATGGATCGGGAACGTGCTTTTGAAGGGAAACTCTTGGCCATCTCGCTTTGGCTTGTGCTGCAAGGTAGTCTGGGGGCAGGCACACACCAGATTTTTTTTCAGCAGCAGCTAAACTGGAAGGTGTGAAGGGTGGCCAGTCCTCAGGAGAGGGCCAGAGGCACCCTAGAAAATACCTCCTAAAATATGTGTGGTGTGGATGGTGGGTCCTCAACTCCAGCTGCATAGTTCTCTGAATCTACTCCTACTATACTCACTGCTGGTGAGCAATGGCACAGCCAGGCACTGCTCAGGCATGTAGGTATGCTCCTCTCCTCAGCAGCAATACTGGCTAGTCAACTCTCTTCCCGAGGTTATGGAAAGGCCACAGGTGCTGGGGACAGATGCAAAGCACAGCCACTGCTTTTGGTGTTTTCATTTAAGTTCTCAGTAGCAAAGGGTTCGTTATTGTTGGTAGTTGTATTATCATCCAAGTCTGACTACTTTTAAGAAGTTGAAGGGATGAGAAACTCTAAATGAAGTTACTGAAAATCAGTGTTGTGACAAAGGGGAATTGTATGATATATTTCCCATTAATATGGCATATATATTTTCTTTAAGGTGTGTTGTTTGCTAGAACAAGGGGCTGTCAAAAGAACCAAGCAGGAAAGGTAACACACATAACCTTACAGAAAGCATCAGGGAGCTAGTCATAAAGTAACACACCTTTCTTCAGTCAAAAAGCAGTTTATCCAGAGTAGCAGTAAGATTGTAAAATTTGATTTACAGGATAGAAAAACATGGGGTCCCTGTTTGCCAGAGATTGTGCCGAGAGTCAGGAGCAGCTGAGAGGAGGACAATGGGGCAGTCTGCTGCTTCTGCAAATGGTGTCATGGCTTAGAGGAAGTGTACTAAAACTTGCAAAAAGGAGCATCTGTGTTTGGTGAACTTGGGGTATTCCTCTCTCTTCTGAAAGATGTGGAACTCTCTGGACAGGAAGTCAATAGTCCTTTGATGAGAAGAGGTTGTTTTTGAGAAAATCTACCTCTCCGATGACAGCTTCAGAGAACAAAGGGACTTGTAGGTAGGAAGTTGGGCTGAGCTTGCCTTCTTATGGTTGAAGAACAAGGCAGGTGGTGCCTAGTGAAGATGCTGGAGAGCAGGAGGGTGTCCTGGTTAGAGTCACCTGTGAGAAATCAGGCTCATGTCCTGACAAGAGGGGGCTCAAAGAGACCGTGACTGCAGCAGTGGTGGTGCCCAGCTAAGGGAGAAACACTAAATCTTGTTCTGGCCAAAGTAGTGCAAGTCCTGGATGTACTTCTGAAAGCAGTACTGTGCTGGGAACATTTGTCTGGGAAAAAATACCGCTAGTCCACTTTGCAGGCTGAGGTGGGGAAATGTGGCTCGGGCTGAGCACTTCGTTGGAGATTTTGTTGCTTATTGAAGACCTCTTCATTGCACACTAGTTTGTCAGGACATCTCACACCCTCCTCTAAAGCTCCCCAGGCTACGATGTAAGTGAGGGCTACCCAGGCTGTTGGTCATCTTGATTTGGGCACTTCTATCATTACCCTCCTCCTACGTACGTAGTGTTTCAACTCTTACCCACATCTTGTAGTAGCTGAGAATAGCTTTTGAAATGACTGAATGTTAGACCTGCAAAATATTACTGTACTTTATTGATAATGTTGTTTCCATAATAAAAATATTTAATACAAAGTATGATGTCCTGCATGAACTTCACATAAATATTTCCATTATGTCGCTGATATGGATCAGAAAAATTTCAGTATGCACATCCCGCAAATGCAAGTGTAATTGATACAAGGTAAGTATCTTAATGTACATCTTGAGTAAACATAGGAAAACCATACCCTAATGGAAAACAGACTTTGTCTTACACTGTGCAATCATGCTTTTACATCTAAACTGGACTTTGGGTTTAGGAAACAAATCTTAAATCAGTCCTATGCCAAGGACAAATCACAGTTCACATACTTATAAAAAACTTTTGTTCTAGGAAAGCCTTTTGTGGAAAAGCTTGGGAAACTCCATCCAGCTACAGTGGTGGAGGGGTGGGAAAGGAGGGATTGAGGTATCAGTTCAAACAATCTGAGGAAAAAGTTGAATAAACATTGAAGACAACAGAATAGAAACCAGACGCCAAATATTAATTCATGGGGTCTTCAAAGGGGATTTTGGGATTTATTTTAATTGTTGTTGAAAGAAAAAGATTAAATTTTGGATGAAAAATGTATGCAAATTCAGCTCTGGTCAACACTAAAAAAATTGTTTCCTATTCAAAGCAGAAAAAAGCAAAGCAAAGAAACCTGTAATATCAACTTTTTAATCCCCTGACGTGGCCTTAACCTGGGTTTGAAAAGGGCAGGAAAAGAGAAAAAACTACATGAGAATAATAAAACATGTAGTGTCTGAATCAAAGGGTATGAATCTGGTACAAAAATGAGAAATTTCAATGGAAAGATGTGATATATAAATGAGAGATGGAATGGGGCTGCTCCCAAGTGTCCAAAACAATGTTTGGAGTACGAGGAATAAATAGGAAGAACCTCTCTGTCTATTTTGCTGGCCCCACAAGGAGTGTGTGGGCACCATAAGGTCATGAAGGAATAAACCCAAAGGCTGCAATAATGAACGTGTGTATATATATATACACATACATATATAGATAGTGTAATATATTAACTGATCTTCAGTGGGAGCTGTGGGGCAGACTTGCTAGAAGTCTTTCCAAGAAGGCAGAACAGGAATCATGGAATCATAGAATCACAGAATGGTTTGGGTTGGAAGGGACCTTGAACATCATCTAGTTCCACCCCCCCTGCCATGGGCAGGGACACCTCCCATCAGACCAGGTGGCTCCAAGCCTCATCCAACCTGGCCTTGAACACTGCCAGGGAGGGGCAGCCACAGCTTCTCTGGGCCACTGTCTCACCACCCTCACAAGGAAAGAACTTCTTCCTAATATCCAGCCTAAATCTACCCTCTGGCAGTTACCCCGTGTTCTATCACTCCATGTCCTTGTCAGAAGTCCCTCTCCAGCTTTCCTGGAGCCCCTTCAGGCACTGGAAGGCTGCTATGAGGTCTCCCCAGAGCCTTCGCTTCTCCAGGTTGAACAACCCCAACTCTCTCAGCCTGTCTCCAGAGCAGAGCTGCTCCAGCCCACTGAGCATCTTCATGGCCTCCTCTGGACTTGCTCCAACAGTTCAGCATCCTTCTTATGCTGGGGACTTGAGAACTGGACACAGCACTGCAGGTGGGGTCTCACCTGAGCGGAGTAGAGGGGAAGAATATCCTTCCTTGACGTGCTGGTTATGCTGCTTTTGATGCAGCCCAGGATACCATTGGCTTTCTGGGCTGCAATCACAGGAATGCACAGTAAGGTTTATTCCTGCTCAATGAGAAGGGATGAGACAGCTGGGGCTTTTATTAAATAAATGATAGAGGCTTCCCCAGGGCGGAACTTGAGGGATTTTAACTGCTCGGGTACCTCTTGGGGAAGCGTGGTGGAACGGGACACATAGGTGTTAGGCTGCGGAGGTGGTGGGCAGGAGAATGTCCTCCTGGATGAGGCGGAGATGGTGGGCAGGAGAATGTCCTCCTGGATGTCATGGAGACGGTGGGCAGGAGAATGCCCTCTGGATGTCGNGGGAGATGGTGGGCAGGAGAATATCCTCCTGGATGTCGGGGAGATGGTGGGCAGGAGAATGTCCTCCTGGATGTCGCGGAGATGGTGGGCAGAATGTCCTCCTGGATGTCATGGAGATGGTGGGCAGGAGAATGCCCTCTGGATGTTGTGGAGATGATGGGCAGGAGAATGCCCTCTGGATGTTGTGGAGATGATGGGCAGGAGAATGTCCTCCTGGATGTCATGGAGATGGTGAGCAGGAGAATGTCCTCCTGGATGAGGCGGAGATGGTGGGCAGGAGAATGTCCTCCTGGATGAGGCGGAGATGGTGGGCAGGAGAATGTCCTCCTGGATGTCGTACCAGGGCTGGGAAGGAGCCAGGGGAGAAGGTAGAGCAGGCAGGAGGGTGAGCAAGAGCTGACCCAGCACAAACGAGTCCCTCACTGCTTATACAGGAGTGAGAGTGGGGAAATGAGGGGTTGGTGGGCTCTGAAAGAGGAGCCCGATCTGCCCGCTGGTGCCAGACCCCCTGTGGGACAGATAATGGGTGCGGGGGGTCGGTAAGGCGAGATGGCAACTGTCCTGCGGCGGGGGGAGGAAACACACGGCATGGGTGCACCAGGGAGCCGAGAGAGGAACAACAACACGGATAAATGTCAGCAACGAGCACCTGCGGCGGCACCGCCCGTGTGAGCGGGGCCGGCGGGGCACAGCCGGCCCGGCCCGGCCCGAACAGCGGCGGTGTCAGGCGGGACAGGGCGGGACAGGGCGGGCAGTCGCCGGCAGCCCCGGGAGGGCTCACACCCG
>VZRW01005843.1:0-57555 GCA_013398125.1 Aegotheles bennettii | reverse complement strand
CTCGGCCGGCGCGGGGAGGCCGGGGCCGGGCGGGAGCGGGAAGGGGCTACAGGTGGGACGAGCCCTCCCTCTGCCTGCCCGGGGATCCGGGACTGAGCTGTGCAGCCAGCCCGTCCCAGCAGTGGGGCTCTCCTCCTTCCACTCCCTCTGGGTGCTGTTGGAGGGCTTGGTGTGCTGTCTGCCCTCATCCCTTCTGCTAGAGTGTTATTATTACTGTTTATTTATTATTATTATTATTACCACCTTGTCCGCCCCCCCGCCCCCCTTCACGAGTAAATCCCCTCCCTGCTGAATTCAGCCGGGGGATCACAGAGTTTTGCCTTTCCAGGGGGGCCGAGTGGTCCTGGCTGCCTTCTGCCAGCCAGTGTGTTAAAGATAACGATCCTTCTCTGAGAGATTAAGAGAAAAACACCTCGGGCCAGCTGTATTCTGTTTCCTGTGAAAGGGGAGAGGTGGTTCCTGTGTCCCGAGGAGGAATTCTCCGGTAGTTGGAAGTTGTTTGGGTGGAAAGGACTGGGATTGGTTTGTTTGTTTTTAAAAGGCTACTTTGTTACTTGTAAGGAAAAATACTTCTCCTTCCTCTATCTTTCTGGCTCTTAATGACTAGGTATCCGAAGTAGTCTATTTACTTTTTTCCCCAAAAGCAGGTTTTCTGTTTTCATGTGCAAATGTGATTGAGAACAGGGGTTAAAACAAAGCCTTGCCAAAGTCTTTAGTCTGTAGAGAGGCCTGTCTTATTTAAACAAATGTGGTGTGAGAGAAGAGGAGGCAGGGTTAGCAGCCTTTGATTTGTGTGGCTAATGTTACATGAATCTCTATTTTCCTTCTCTAAAAAGATGGAAGACTGCTTGGCAAAAAAAATGGAAATCACTGTTTCGGAAGCTGAAAAACGGACTGGGAGGAATGCTATGAACATGCAAGAAACATACACTGCTTACCTCATTGAGACAAGGTGGGTGCTGAGAGTTCACTCTAAGTATGTGGATGTACCATTCCAAGCAGATTCTTTCTCTTTCCACCCCTGAAAATATTCGGGTACAGTTGATGAGAGGATTTAACTGGTTTATGATTTGTTATGTGGTTATCAAGCTACTCTGGAGAATCTTTTCCCATGAAAACTTGGCATCCGATCTCCAGCTCAGTACTAATGCTGGTGTTGGATAACTGTGTACTGTGGTTCTTCATTTGGAGCTAGGTGGAAAACTGTGTGCGTGAAAGATGTTGCTTTAATATGGTGTCAACAGCTGCTTGGTTGTTTCTTAGGCATGGGCTGGATGAATTTATATACATACATGTGAGGCTGTAGGTGCAGCTTGTGTGTGTGAGAGGTTATGCACTGTGGTCTAAAGCAATGGTTGGGCTTGTTTGAGATTGCAAAAAAAATAAAGAAGCCTCATGACTTATGTCATGTGGTCAGAATTTACTGCTCCACTGATGTTTGAAGTGTTTTGCTTGGTCTGATCACCACATACTCCTTGTAGATGCTCTGAGGGTTCGGGTTAATCAACTATTTCCTTCCTTTGCACTGGCTTGAACTTTCACTGGAGAAATTACTGCTTTCAGTCTTCCTGTGTTAACAAGATTAATGATACGAGTATGGTAAACATGCTTGGTACCACAAAGACAACTTGCAGTTTTAAGTACTGAGTAGTGAACAAAGCTTCAAAATCTCTTCTCGCTTATCTACTTCCCAAGCGGTCACAGATGACTCCTATTATGCAGGATCATGTTACTCAGCTGAAGCAAGAATTTCAAAATTAGACTTTATTAGGAGTTTTGTCTCTGTCTTCTTTATATTAACAGTTTTAACCTTTGGGCCTTGCCTTGGGAATGATCTGCTGTACAGATAAAACCTGAAACAAAGCAGTTGCATTTTGCAAAGGCTCTGAAGAGTTCAAATCGTTATACTGCCACATGAGTCTCTGAGTTACTAGTTAAAAGGCTTCCTAGCTTGTTTAACTGGTGAAGGGACAAACCAGTCACACTGACTGCAGACCTACTGGGATACATTTACTGTATTTTTGCTAAACTTTAGCAAAGTAGACATACATGATGTTTTTCAAACATTGTAGCTGTTTGACAGTTGCTCAGATGTTTAGAAAGAATGCTTTTATGGTGCATCGATATTGAAGATCTCATCTTCTCATAGAAGTAATGTTGCTGAAGGAAAAGAGAAGAAAATCAGACTTCTTGGTGTCTAACTGTAATATGAAGTGTCCTGTGGGGGCATCTTTATGCAGCCCCTGAGCGTACTGACTGCATCTCCTTTCCCCATCATCCTTACATCAGACTCACTGCTGCTGGTCTTTCCCGGGGGTTCTTTCCTAGTGGCAAAACTGTGTTTTGCTGCACAGATTGCTTTCTTTCAGTAAGATTTATTTTATTCTGTGGTCAGCAAATACCAAGACCAATTACATGTTTGTTACAGAACTATTGAAAATGTGGGTTTGTCACATCTCTAATAAAATAGGTTCTCTATTCCTTTTGCTGAGAAGGCAAAATTTCTCGCATAAATATAATTGCTGGCTATTAAGTGTGCTTCCTGCTGAGCCTGTAGCTGTAGGTGGGCTTCACAGCAATTTGTCTGTGGGTAATAGGATATTCTGGAGCTGAAGAATAAATCTCAGTTTATAGTAATATAAAAGGAAGACCACTTTATAATAGTTGTGTTACATTTATGTGATCTGGGGTTCCGCCGTTACTGCTATCTAGGATTTAATTTCTATTTGAATATGAGGAATTGTGTGCATCTGGGTGAAGGAGAGAGACGAGATGGATGCAGTTACCACCACTATATTTGTTACAGAACAGGAGCTGAGTATATAAACTTCTAACACATTGGTTTAACTAGTGCTGATGAAACTGCTTTCAAAACGCAAGTGATGGTGTTGCTTCCTTTTTCTTTTCGAAATGAAAATATTTATTACCATTCTCACACTTTCACGTGACTTTTATTGTTTTTGGGTTTTTTTAAGTGATGTTACACCTCCATGTAAATCTCTTTCTTTAGACAAAACAAACTCCACAGCTGTAGACTGCAGAGCCTCAGCAAATTCCAAGGGCCATGCTTCCTGAAAGCATCTCCTTTATTCTTGGTTTACACCTTTCTGCATCAGCTGAGTAGATTTTTGTGGTGAGCTGTTTCTGTTCAATTAGTCTTGAAGCCTTTGTTTCACAGCTTCCATTAAATGTTACAGTTATTTAAAAATAACGTTCTCCCTGTGAGAACAGATGAACACTTCACCTCTTTGTGGGAAATGGCATTAAGGCAAATACAAATTATTATAATTAAGATGTGTAACTAAATATTCCTTCTTGAGATATAGGTGCTCAGCACATCACTTGCTTTCTGTAAGGGAAATTGCAAATATCCAGGACCTCACTTAAATTCAGATTTGCTTGCTTTTTAGAAATTTAGGTGGCCGTGTCTTATACCAGAGCCTGCAGGAAACTACAAGAACTGAGATAGTGTAAGGTCCAGAATTTGACTCCTGGTCTTATACCCTTTGTTTTCCATGACAGAGTTAATCAGAATGCAGAGCACCTCTAAGTGCTCTGACTTGATGGACTTTTAATTATAGTACATACAGGGGTCCCTTTTTTCAGTCTTTGCCTTCAAAGTAAACAGTTTCTCTTGTACTGGTAGGACACTTCCTTTTAGTTGACTTTGCTTCTGCCCTTGCTGACTTTCAGATCTCTGGTCCTCCTGGTCACACAATATGCTGTGTGGTTTGGTTTTTAAAATGTGGCTTTAGGGAAAAGTAGCACAACTTCTTGCAGCCTTCTCACTGACTACTTAGTAGCAGGATACCCATTTCCAGCCCTACTGGTCTTTACTGCCTTTTGGAGTACTTTGGCAGGGTGGCTCACTGTGTTTGCTTTGTTACTTTCACAGTATGACTGGGGAAGTTACTAATCTTATCTCTGCTTTCAGTATTTGGAAGGTTTTCCATTGGTTAAATTGTGACATGAGTGATACCTGCTTCTCCTTTAAGACTTTGGATTGCCCATCCAGAGAATAAGGACTTGGAAAGAAAGTTTCTGTGAGAGAAATGAGCTCAGCAATCAGTAGCCAGCCAGGTCACAGTTCAGTGGTAGCAGTGCTGCACCGTAGGACTTCAGGAGTTTTTCCTTTGTTATGTTTTCTGTGAGTTCCTTTCCCAAAGTCTCCCATTCCACACTGGGCTAGGCAAGGAGCCCAGGCTTGCGTTTCCTGGGGAGAGGCATGGAATGAATGTGCACCAAGGTACGCTGTCTTCTGGTAAAGCAGCAAAATTCAGATTTTGGTGACTGGGAGTCTGGAAGACTTGTCTGCTCCCTCCAGAGGAGGTGTGAGGAAAAAAAGGAAGAAAGTCTAAATTCAGCGTGAGCTTTAAACAGAGGAGAGTCAGGAGGTGAAAGGAGATGGAGGAGTTGAAAACTTTACTGCTGATTTGTACTTAATTGATACTATGAATCATTAACCTGCCTAGTGGATGTGTATTTTAGTTAAATATAGCAAACTGCTGAGGTGACAGTATTAAAAAAAAATAAAATAATGAAAAATTACCTGGCTGTGAAAAATCTTGTGAGAAGAGAACTGCCTCTGGGTCATAGGGTCATTCAGCTTGCCAGATAGCTTGTAGTGGTTTACAAAGAGTGTAAAGATCTATAATGATTGCTCTTCTGTTTGTTGGGAGGCCTAAATACAAAAACCATTTGCCCAGTCCTCCAAAATGGTGTTCCTCTACACAGAGAGTGAACCTCGTCCACTGCTGGGGTGTGGAAATGTCACTTCTGCACAGGAAGGTCAGAGGCTGACAGCGAAGTCGCTGCTCTGTGAGTGAAGAGGTGATTGCTGTTACAAGGAAATAAACCGATGTATTTCCTTCTGGTGTGATTTAATACTTTGCAGCCATTCCTCTTTTTATTGCACTTAAGATTGTTTAATGGCTCATTTAAGATAATTAGTTTTAAATGGGAAATGAGAAGAGGTTAATGAGATGGACTAAAGTTTTCACATTGGCACTTTGAATTAATACAAGTGAACGTGACTTTTGGGGTAATGCGATCGTCTGATCACTTGTGATAACATCAGTTACCAACGTAAAAGCTGAAGGTTTCAATTTTGTCTTTTAATTTTTTTCAGGCAGGTTGGTTCATTCAATGAATAACGTGCATTGTTAAAACTGTACTTTGAGGGGAAACATATGTTTTTCCTGCCTGAAGACTGTACAAGTATTATATTGTGTTTTTTAAAACCAAAACAAATTGAGAAATTTGACTGAATGTCAACAAGTGATTATAATCTTAATTGAAACTGGTCTGCAGTACTTGCATTTAATGGTGGAGTTCATAATGTGGTCTAAAAAATTAGATGGTAATGAAGGTACTAAGTATAATGACTACCTTGGTGGATTCCTACTTCCTTTCTGGAACAGGGTTCCTGGGGAGAAATGATCTTGTAATTGGTGATGTTTTATGGTCTCTCATGTAACCCGGTGGAGACATTTTTGGTGTGATTAAAAAAAATTATTTCTCTCAGCTTACTCGCTTGTCCCAAATCCATCCATGCAGTTCCAAACACTTACTAGCTCCTTTAAAAGGCTGGTGTGGATGCAGGCTCACAGCTGAAGGCTGTGCAGTACTTCCCCACCACAGCTTTGCTCTCTTTAGAGAGCAGAATCTGCCTGCTTTTACTTTATTAAAGCTTAAACTAGTATTTGTAATTTTACAATGTGTCTTAAATTTATTCAGATGGGTTAATTTAAAAAACACTGCTTCTTTGAGTGTTACTCAGCTGCCCTCCTGAAACGTTGTCTTCCCCCTTCAGTCACTAAATTGATGTTTTCACAGCCCGTTGATAAAAACCCAGACCACTGGAGTGGGTGCTGCTGGTGGCAGCAGCAGCAGGCACATCCATCCTGCAGAGGAGGACGGGGCAGCGTGGGGGCAGACTCTTGCTGAGGTGCAGCTGTTTGGCAAGGCTGTTGGGCAAGGACATCCAGCCACTTCTCTAGACCAGTGTCTGTGTACTTGCTCTGCTGTCACGCTTGCTTCACCCGTTTTCACTGCTTTTCACCTAAAACGAGAACTGTGTTAAATAAAAGCAACAGCTACAACCAGAAAAGGCAGCGTTCACACGTGTGAGACGGAGGATGAATGCATGTTGGGCTAAGGAAGTCAGTGAGATCTGAGAAGTGAATGAATGCTGCTGAACACAGGCTGTGCTGAGGAGGTTGTGTCAGATGTAAACAAGCAGGAAGTACACAGGCAGGTTTGGCCTTCAAAGTTCTCTACTAGTAATTTAACATTTTTCTTCAGAGTTTAATAGTAATAATGTGAGGCTTGTATGTCCCTCGTGAAGGCTGATTAACTTAGGGAAGTCTAGCCTGTTGACCACAGATCTGCTTTGCCAGAATAAATTGACAGGAGGCCTTAGACCTAGTGAACTTCCTTCGTTTCTTCAGTGTGGGCAAGGAAGATGTGGTGAGTGGCATTACCTGGTCTGGCAGTCTGCTTCCTTCCTCCTCGAGTTCTTGAGGCCCCTTGTGGACATAAAGCAGGGTACGTTGTGGTTCATTCTGATGCAGGTCGAAGCTCCTCTATAAAGCTGTGCTCCTCCCCTGCTGAAGTGCTACACTCCTAGACAACCTGTTACAAAATTTTGGTTCCTATTTAATTTTCTGCTTGTTATTTGCGTGTGCGTGTATGGAGATGTTAGTACCCTTATTACTGTGTTTTTCGTTTTTTTTAAATCACTGATGTGCTCTTGTTAACTCTGACAAATACAAAGCTGATGTAGTAGGTGTGTTGAGAGATTTTTTGCACAGTTAAGGCTCCACACCATCTTTGCTGCTTCTAGTTTATAGTTAACTCTGCAAAACAGTCGTGAAGCATTAAGAACATAATTTACACTGGAACGTGCCCTTGCCAGAAGGCTGTGATCCCTTACAGCTTATTGATGGTGTGTAGACCTGGACCCTTACAAATGATAAATGGACTGCTACACTCTTTAAATGTGTGATGATCCTACCTATTGGTGTATTTGCCTTCCTTCAGTATTTGTAGGATAGGAAAGTGAAATATGGGTGTATTCTCTTCTAACCTGTAATCTGTACAATAGAAGTAGAGTACATGTAATTCCTCAAACAGACTCAAATCTGTGAAGTCACTTTTGAACTTCTAAAGACATTCTTCTTGATATCATTTCTCTTCCTCCTGTTAGTTTGTAGCAGAGTACTATTCTTTACCTCTTTTCTTACACTTGTGGAGTTAGAACTGTTGAAACTTGTTGAATAATAATGCAGCTCACTTAACTTCAGGAATTGGGAATTCTAAGAAAAATACAGATCAACTTTTACATGATAAAGCTGACTTGGTAAAAATGGATGTGTGTAGGAATAGCAAGCTGGAGCAGGATGAGTTAAGGCAGATCAACTATGGAAGGCAAGCTACCTAACTGTATACTACTGATGAATGTTGCTGCAGTTGTATTTGATACAAGTGCTACTTTGAGGCCACCTACAAATGCATGCTACCAAAATTCAGGATAGTTCTTTTCTAATGTCTTGTGAAGTTGTATTTTTACAAATGAAACACAGTAGGAATGTCTGGGCCAGAAACTTCCTTGAAAGATAAACTTATTTTCATTCTTCTCCATGCTGACCTCATTGATGTTACACATTATTCAGTAAGTGATAAATGTAAGATCAGCCTTGCACTGAGTTGGGGATTGATTGGGTTAGAGACAGAAGACAACTCTTACACTCTGTGTTGAAATGAAACAGCCAAATGAACTTTTCTAAGTACTTCGTGTTCAGGAGGTAGAAAACTTTATATTTGAAGTTGCCTATGGTGGTGTAAGCCCACAGAATAAGTGAAGTGGAGATGAAGAATAATTGTGGCTAGCAGTACTTTTCCTTAGGGGCTCATACTGACAAGAAAAATAAGAACGATGTGTAAAAAATAAAGTGAGCTGTTCTTTTTGCAGTTTACCTTTGGTGGTAACTTCTTAAGCCTCTGTAACTCTGTCTCAGTGTGTTAGGCTGCCATAACCTGTCAGCAGTGTGTGCACACCTAGCCTGCTTCTAGTTACAAGGTGATGCAGTCAGCCTTAAAGTTCAGTTAACTTTGTAAAAAAGATGAATAATGAAACTCTCCTGTTCTGGACAAATCAAAACTGGAAAGAATAGCTAGTTAAACACAACTCCTGTGCCAATCCCAGGGTTGCATTTGCTGTGGCCAGAAATGGTTGTGCATAGGAATGACAGGAACATTTCATAGCAATGGACCAAATGCATCCTGCAGTTGATTTTTTTTTTTTTCTGTCTTGTCTTGATAGAACATCCATTTTGTTACAGAGAACTGCTTGTTCCAGATCTCAGCTCTGGATCTGTAATCTTCCTGCCTTTAGAGCAAGGGTGGCCACAGACTTCCTCACTCTGTGCAGTGTGTCTGCTTGGCTCTAGGTGAGTCTCTGGTGTCTTCCTGCTGGCACAACAGCACCTGTATCTGCAGCACAGATGGGTCCTCCTGGGATGTGGCTGGGTTTTCAGGGCAGTCCTGGCCTATGTTTTTCTTGCCTCCCTGTTCATGTTTGCTTGTGCAGTGTGTTCTCCGACAGGGTCCACATAATTTTGTGGTGTATTGATGGTGGCAATCTTGCCTGAGGGTTGATAATAACCCGCAGAGCAGCAGTGCTCTTGGAACCCATGGTGTAAGTCAGTGCAGCTGGTTGATAGTTGCTGAAGCTGGAGATTAAAGGGATCCCTAATTCTGAGGTACTTTTATGTGAGTGTCTTAAATGGCCAGATTGTTTACCAAACCCTGCTGGGAGTTTCTCCTCTAGGAGAGTGGGGTTTGTGCCTTCACCTTTCAACTAAACAAGTAATCTTCCAGGACATAGTAGCTTAATTCTTTATCTATTTAAATTTGCCTCCAACTCAGCAGTAGTACAATCACTAGATATCTGCTTTTTAGCTGGAGTGTTCTTGAAAGGTTTAAATTGTGAAAAGTTTGTGCAGGGAGGAGTGCTGCACAGCCTGTCAGCCCAGTGCCAAGCTGAGCTTTACCCTCTTCAAAACTCTGTGGCTGCCGTTGCAACTTCGTTGAGTTGAAATACTCTGAATGGGGAAGAAATCTGTGGGATGCTGGCAGTGGCTGTCAGCAGTGTGCTCACCTTTTTCTCTTGTCGGTCTCAAACAGTTTTAGTCTGTAGCAGTTTGTGTTGAGTGCTTATGAATATGTCCTTTTTTCTTCCTCCTTGTGATTTTTTTATTTTTTTTTTATTTCTACAAATTCAGTCACCTGGAATAAATGTCCTTTCCACAAGGCAAGGATAGATACACAGAAATGTTCTGCCTTACTTAAAGTTCTTTTAGCATAACTCTGTATTACGTTGCTTCAACCTCAATATGTAACCATGCTTTTTTTTTTTTTAAACACGAGGCTATAGCAAGGCTGTTTCTCTCTAATGAGAGTTCAGAAATGGATGACAAAGGCTTCTTGTATTTTGTTTAAGAATATCAAATAATTGGGGCCCCTCTGGATTTAGGATTGTTTGGTTTTGGGTAAGTTCATTAGAAATCCAACCTCGTAGGCTAAGAATAGCTTAAAAATCAATAATTAGTGTACTATTTAGATATTTTAAAAACTTTCTGGAGTAAAGTTCTTACGAATTCAAGACCTGTATAACCTGAATTCTGCTGTCAGAAATAATGTAGCACCCCATTGTACTGAGTACCACATGAGTAAGTACTTGTAGTTCGTAACTTACTGTGCCCAGTTCTGGGCTCTCCAGTACAAGGAGGATGTGGACATACTGAAGCAAATCTAGTGAAGGGCCATGAAGATGAGTGAGAGCTTGGAACATCTGACATGCAGGGAGAAGCTGAGAGGAACGGGTTTGTTCATCCTCTGAAAGACAGCTCAGGGGATCTTAGCAATGGGTATCAGTCCCTGGTGGGGGAGGTAAAGAAGGTGAAGTCAGGCTCTTTCTGTGATGCACAGAGAGAGGACAAGAGGCAGGGGCCACATGGTCTAATACAGAAAGTTCCATTTAAACATAAGAAAACCTTTTTACTGTGATAGTGGTCAAACACGGGCACGAGTCTTTGTCCTTGGAGATACTCAAAACCCATCTGGACGTGGCTCTGAGCAACCTGCTTTAGCAAGGGAGTTGGACTTCAGACATGCAGAGGTCCCTTCACTTTCTTAACATTTTAAAAGCTGGATTTTTGACTATTCTGGCTGTTTCGGGCAAGACTGTCCTGTTGAGTAGTAAATTCCTTCTTGTAATACTCTGTATCTTTCAGCTGCTCGTGAAATCGTGCTGGGTTGGAGCCAAACACTGTTCTAAGAGAAATGTGTCTGATACTGTAGTGGTGTGGACTAAGTCACTTGTGTGACTTGACAATGTGTTCGCTTTTCCTATGGAATGGAACATCTCCCTTGTGAGGAAAGGCTGAGGGAGCTGGGGCTCTTTAGCTTGGAGAAAAGGAGACTGAGGGGTGACCTCATCCATGGTTACAAATATGTAAAGGGTGAGGGGCAGGACAATGGAGCCAAGCTTTTTACAGTGCTGACCGATGATAGGACAAGGGGCAATGGATGCAAACTGGAGCACAGGAGGTTCCATGTGAATCTCAGGAAGAACTTCTTTCCTGTGAGAGTGCCAGAGCACTGGACCAGGCTGCCCAGAGAGGTTGTGGAGTCTCCTTGGCTGGAGACATTCAAACCCCGCCTGGATGCGTTCCTGTGTGATGGACTCTAGGTGACCCTGCTCTGGCAGGGGGGTTGGACTGTATGAGCTTTTGAGGTCCCTTCCAACCCCTAGGATTCTGTGATTCTGTGTTCCTAAAAAATTTGAGTGCTGTCAGGCAAAAATGATGAATATTTTAAAATGCAGTATGTGGACATGAAATTAATTAAGGTTATTTTAGATCATGGGCTAGTTATGCAGTAACTGGGTAACTGTTTTAGGGCCTTTGTTATAATTGTTCTGATCGTGTGAGGGAGGAGGTGACAGTTTACTTATGCTCAAACTTGTTTTGTCTTTCAGAGCTGTTGAGTCCCAGGGTGAGGGACAGTGTGCCCCAGTGGACTCCCTGTGGCGACGTTACAGTGAATTTGAGTTGCTGAGGAATTATTTGTCAGTTACCTATCCACATATTGTTGTTCCACCTTTGCCAGAAAAAAGGGTAAGGGAGCTGAGGCTGCAGTTTGTTTTGCATAGTTTGTTATTTATTTCCTGTTAACACTCTTCTGTTTGAACAGGCTGACTTTGTTTGGCATAAGCTATCAGCAGACAACATGGATCCAGATTTTGTGGAAAGAAGAAGAATCGGTTTGGAAAACTTCTTGTTACGTGTGGCTTCACATCCTGTTCTTTGCCAAGACAAAATCTTTTATTCGTTTTTAACACAGGTATAGTAAAGTGCTGTGCTTTATAAATACATTCTTTAGTGATTACTTATTTAATATAATGTCCTTTTGGTTGTCTCCCCTCCCACTGACCGATAGCTTGTTCTGTGTCTAGAAGAAGGATAGACAACGTGGAAAAGCTTGTCCATCTGGAAGTGCAAAACACTGCAGTTGTACAAGTGTATTTCTGATGTACCTTATGACTTTTTTCTAGTCTAGTTTTAAGGCTCCTAAGAGAGAATTTCCACCTTTGGAACAGCATATTGGGAACTTAGTGTGTGTAGGTTGGGAAAGCTTCCCTAGGACTAAAGCTGTAATAGTTAGCATGCTATGCTGCTGGCTGTGGAGACAGTGCTGACTCCCAGTCCACACCCTGAATACCTGCTGTTACTTCAGCTTGCAGTTTGAATCATGATCCATTCATGTGTTGTGGTCCAAAACCAGTACAATATGTTATCACAAAAGTTGTGATCCAGTTGTCAGCTGCAGCATCGCATTCTGCAGTTGTCAGCTTTTGGAGACGTTGCATGGGGTTTGTTTCTGTACGTTGATAAGAGATTCCCAGGTAGTGCATTGAGCAGATGTGTTTACTGCAGCACAGCATAGGATGTAGATAAAGCAGTGTGTGGGAATTGAAAACAGTGGACAGGAGTGAGGTGACTGTGTGTGCACTGTAAACACTTGTCACTCGTATGTTCTCTGTATGCTCTCTGCCTCCAGCTGCAAAGGTCCTTGAAGCTACTGATAATCTAACAGGCCATAGATGATAACTACCCTTCTTTCTAAAGAGCTGAGCTGCTGCTTTAGACAGAGCTGTGTGGCTCCTGCCCCTAGTTGATAGAATGAGGTAATTGAGTAGTGGAGAGGAGAGAGTTTTTTGGGGGAGGTTAGTATGTAAATACAACATAATGACATGTTATTCTTAACGCAGATTCTTGAAAAGACACGGGGAGGGTAGCTGAGGCAGAACCCAGGCTCACCAGAACAGCTCTTCTGATACAGGGACTGATAAACAGCTGTGGCACTCTTTAAATCACACTAACTGAGCATTCTTTTCCTGTATTTTTAGGAAGGTGGATGGAAAGAAATGGTGAATGAGACTGGATTTCAGTTAAAGGTAATTGCTGTAGTTGTTTGTCTCATGACTGCTGTGACACAGAAATACTCCAGCAAATCATGTTTTAGACTTTTTATGAAAGGCTGTTTGCTGTTAGAATGAGTTAAAGGCACTGCTTTATGCATACTTGTAACAGTGATATTCTTAGCATGTAGTAGGCAAGACTTCAGTAGTTAAGTTTGCTAAGAGCCTTGTTAATATGTGCCTATGTATGATTGTAATTCTGCTAGTAATGTAGAATTATGACCTTTATAAGCTTTAAAACTAACGAACTTGAGCCTGTGGCAGTGCTTTGGTATGTGGTCAATTTAATTTAGCATTGTTTTAAAGATGGGTGTGAGATTTAGCCTGATAAGAAGTGCAAAGTGTAAAAAAAAAATAGTCAAGCAAAGGGGTCTAAACTGTAGGACTTCTCTACAAGAAGTGCCCCTTAACTGTTCAAAAGAACGTGTCTTGAAGTAGTACTATCCCCACTGACATCAGTGAATTTGTGGGTGGGTAAAGTGGTGGAAGACTCTTAGGAATAAATGATCCAAGATCATGTGTCTGTACAGGACAAGAATCTGTGAAAAGCTGATAGATTGCTGGGCTGTGTCTGGAAATGTTACTGTATGGGGACAAACACTGTACTTTTGTTTCATTGTAACATGATCAACTCTGATGAAATCACAACTGAAAGCTAGGTGGATTATGAAGAATTATTCTGAATAATGAGAGCTAAAGAAAATCACTGGTGCTCTTATCCTCAGTGTCTGAGCAGCTTTGATACTGACAATGTTGATAACTTAAGTTGACAATAATTCTCTTCCATCGTGGCAGGGCTTGCATTTTGCTAGTGTTATAATGCAAAAAATGCAAAGCTCTCAAGCTGTGTTTTCCTTGTCAACACACCTTTATTTCAGCCTGCACTCATAGGAGTTCACGGAGTTTGTACTGGCAGCATACACTCAGGAGTACACACAGTGGTGTGCCTATGAAAGAAAACTCACAGCAGAATGTGGGCAATATTTGCCTACCTGAAACCATATTGTAGATTAAATGAGAGATGGGTAAATCCTGCTTTCCTTCTATGTTTGATTGTGTGTATAATTTCCTTGTTATGGTCCCTGTTTCCTTGGGAAATAAAAACAATTTTTTACAAAAGCCTGGGAAAAGTATTTTTCCTTTATTCAACATGTGAAATATAAAACCCTCGAGACTGGAGGTTCTTTAGCACTACATTGGAGGACAAACCTCTGTTCACTACGTGTCTTGTGGTGGAATCAGACCACTTGTTTCTGTGCTGCTGCTGTCACTGCTGCTGCTGCATTAAAGCAGGATATGTGTCTTTTGTCCCAAAGGGTTTGAACCAGGCAAACTAAACTTTAATTTAGGCATTGATGCAGTGTAGCATGTTATAGTTGAATGCTGGTGTTGGAGACTTTGTTTACACTGCCAACTGTATCATTAAATCATGCCTTTCCTTCCTCCCATCCCCTGCATTTAATTTTACTCTGTAAGGGATTTGTCACTTGGGATTTTAACCCTTCCTTTAGGAAGGAGAAAATTCCCCTCTCTTTAGTTTACTGAAAGGATTAGAGGATCACAGTAGGAAATAACAGAAAACTCCTGGACTGTACCTCGTTTGATGGGGAGTCATCTCTAAAATGCTCGTGCGTGTTAGTCTGAAGTTTGAGACTGGACAGACACTTTTCTAACAGCAAACTGTGTGGTGCGAGTGCTCAGAAGTGGCGTGTGGGAGTTACTGTGTTAATGACAAGAAGGAATTAGCCCTGCTTAGACAATTGAGCGTTGGCAGGAGGTCCCTGCCTGGCAGTGCTTTTGTACACTTACTGAATTCTTCCTTCAGGGCACTACCTGTGTCTATGACAAAAGGCAAAAGCCCTGTAGCTGTAATGTAGGCAGTGATCCTTCTCAGGTGTAAACCTGTTGGATGTGCCTGCTGTCCCAGCAGACTCCAATGGCTTTGGTGCCTGCTGTATGAACATAAATGCAGCATCTTGTGAAAGAGCTAGGTAGAGGGAAGGACTCTGGTTTAGCATCACTGTGTCTGGGTGGTGCTCATACTGAGGAAAGTGTGAGGAGTGCGTGTAGGTGTGTCTGAATGACGTGGAATTTAGCTGGCTTGGGTAACAACTCGGTGAGGTGTAGCAGTGGGGGTCCAAGGCCATACAAGCCCACGGAGTGCTCTGAATAAACCCAAAGGCTGGGACTTGGAG
This sequence comes from Aegotheles bennettii, assembly GCA_013398125.1. Classification (NCBI taxonomy): domain Eukaryota; kingdom Metazoa; phylum Chordata; class Aves; order Caprimulgiformes; family Aegothelidae; genus Aegotheles; species Aegotheles bennettii. Next base: position 42,816 of record VZRW01005843.1, on the reverse strand, counting down.
TTACTACAGTGTCTTGTGTTTCTTGTGCTGTCTGGGACATGCTTCCCCATGCTGCTCTTGCCTTCCCTATGCAAGATAATCTTAGAGGAGCAATGCATGTAGTGGTGACAATGAACCTGTTTCCTTTCAGCGTCAGTCATAGTTGTGCAGGTTTCAAACCTTTTGGTTTGTTGGTTTTGTTTTGTATTGGTGACTTGGTGACTGGAAGGAGGACAGCAAAAGTCAGCCAAGATTTCCATCAGTACCTCTCAGCCTAGTTGCAATAAAGAAGCTGCTTTTCCCCGAGCTCAGATGCTCTACTAAGTGTCCTCCAGATATGGAGGTGGTTCCAGGTGCAAGGAACTTGCAGTGGTATTCAAATATGGGTATCTTCTTCTCAGCCCCAGTGCACTGGGAGGTGAAATGGTCTCAAACTGTGCCTGTCTCATCTGCAGAAGTTGTTGCAAGGTCCCTAAAGGAAGGACTTTGTTCTTGGTCTGGAAGAACACCGTGTTCCCTTCACTCTCAAATTCAAAATAGCTCTTCAAGTTCCAAGTTGGCTGTAACAGTGCGCAAAGTATTCCTGTGTCATACAGCAGCACTAACAGATAGTGCTGAAGTCACTAGCCAGGGCTAGCAGCCGTGGCACAGTCTAACAGACTAGAAGAGTACACTGTAGAAAATCTATATGCCTCACAAAGGCTGAACAAGAGGTGTTTGTTTATTTTTTTTTTCACTGAAGAGGGGTGTTTTGATCAAAAGTAAACTCCAGCTGTTTTCCTGGAGCTGGAGTTTTCACACGGTACAGATGAGCCCTGAGTGAGCTGTGGGTAAGATGCCGTGTAGAAATGAAAAGTTGTGGTGATATGGGACCTCTGTGCATGAAGCTGGGATATCTCAGCCATGTTGGTATCTTATTAAGAGTAAATATCCATTGCCCAGTTTAATGAACAATTGAAAAAAAACCACCCCACCTGCTTAGGGAGGTCCCAAACTGCTGTTGAAGTCACTGGTAAACCAACATCTCAAAACGCAAAGTAGCCAATTACCTTTTTAATTAGGTATTGAACTTTATTTGGTAGAGATTTATATATGTTCTGTTGTAGAAAAAAAACATTGTGTTATAAATGGCTCTATTCTGATATACAAATTACATATTTTCTGTAAAGCAAGTCATAAGAGAACACCATCTATAAGATTTTGATTTCACTGGGGAACTGTTCCTAGTAATAAAGAGCGTATAGAGGTCACTCTACCACCAGTTTTATTTGGTTTGAAAAATATAAAATAGTTTGTCCATATGGTCTTATGTTACCTAATTGCTTCATCTAAAAAGAATGTAGGGTTGTGTATCTTAACTTTGTGTAACATTTTACGAAAGGACTATTTCTGTGGGATTTGGATTATACCAGCTTAATTTTAGTGGATACTGTTTACCTCCTAGTTCACAAACATAGCTTAGTTTTTTGACTTCTTAATAAAAAAATCTGACAAACAGGTCAGTTAGTGTCAGGTTGTTCAATATTTGAAGATTTAAATATTCCAGGAAGGCAGGACTTTTTTCTAATGGTGCTTCCAGAAGGCTGAGATTTTTTTTTTTTTTTTGTCACGGGAATTTAATTGCATTAAATTAACAAAGCTTTTTTTTTTTTCCCCTTTTTCAGGCAGATTCCAGATTAAAAGCTCTTAATGCAACATTCAGAGTGAAAAACCCAGACAAGTAAGATTCCACATCCTTCCTCTCTCCCTCCCTTTTCTTTTCTCAGTTACAACTGTAACTTAAGATGACAGAATATTTTATATCCTTAGAATGAATTCAGAAAAGAAAAATTATCTTTCTGCACTGCAAATCTTAACAGAAGCCCAGTAAGGAGGTAGTGTGAAAAGGTTTGATAAATTCTGCTTCTAGGAGCAGGAAACGTTCAGAAAAATGCCATCACTTTGTGCAAAATTAGTCTATTTTAGCTAGATTAAAAGAAAGGGAGAAAAAAAATACTCAGAAAAAGAACCTCTTAATATTTGTTTGTAAAGAAATCTTGACAAGCGTGAAGAGAATAGATTGGTAGTAGGTCTTTCCAAAAGTCTGCTAGTGTGCAGTTCTGGGTGCACGCACCCTGGTGTTGCAGTTCATAGCTCTCCTCAAGCTGCCAGTTTTCACAGATGCTTCTGAAAGTCCTGAGGTCAGCTCAGCAGTTCAGGAAGCTCTGGGACAGGCGCTGGAGCAATCTGCTGGATCAAAAAACTGGTCAGAAGTGTAAGGTTGTGTAGCAGAAGGTTCATCACCCCCTAGGTGATGAGGTGAGGAGGGTAAAATGAGTTTCTTCTTCTGCAATAGTTAGAAACAAGTGTGCAGTAAGATGTTGCTGTTTGCCATCTGTGGAGCAATAGAGACCTGTACGAAGTCAGGCAGTGGCAGCAGATGCTGTTTAGGGAGAGCCTGTGTGCCTCACTGCTTTCTGTTGTCTGCTCCCTTTGTACTTCCCTAGCATCCGTGGGTTAAGGACATTAGAGGGTACATACCTTTCTGAACCTCTTTACAGGCTGATCTGTGACTTGGTGCAGTCCCTCCTTTTTTTATTGTGTTTGCTTTTGCAGCCTTCTGTGGCAGCAAGGAAGCCTTTGGCTGGTGTTTTATATAAAAAATAACATTCATGAATTAGATTGAAAGCCAGCAATTCTCTCAGGAGCTATGGGTGAGATTGGCCCCTTGTCTGAATGCTTCATCCTCCATCATCTCTGTCTGTGGCTACTTAGGAGTTAGCTTCTCCTGCTTTCACAGCAGGGAAACTGCCAGTAGTCTGCCTGTAGGCATAGGTGGGTGAGACTGGTTAAGGCTGAGATGAGAAATAAACTGTCATTTGCTTTGGAAGCAACTTAATGTTTCTGAAAGCAAAGCGGTGGTGAGAAGTGATTTGGTAAAAAGCAGGAAAAGAGGCAATACAAGGAAAACACGAGGAAGGGCTTGTAGCAAAACCAGTCCCTGAGGATCTGTCTCTCAATAGAGACCTCACAGCACTTAAGAGGGATGGCACATGCTTTCTATTGTATCCTGCCAGCTACACAGCTTACAAATTGAACTTTTGGATGCAAGATGTGTAATAAATAACTGATGAGCATAACTTTTGTATTTTTTTTTTAATTCAGGGAGATAATTTAATATAGCATGTGTGGCTTTAGCAGGAGGAACAGTGCCCTGCTCTGCCTGGCACACTGAACACTTGAGCTGCCTTAGAGTTTGACACCATACAGCTCTGTGTTACCCTTGGTGCTTGTGTGACTGGGTGGTAAAGTGGGCTCAGCGAGCACACCTTGCTGAACCAAAAGATCTGGCTGCTATGTGGGGTGTAGGCTTCCAGGTTCCTGGACCAAGAAGGGTTCAGATGAAGAATAACTGCCAGTCCAGATTGCCTGGCGGTGCAGTGGAGCCACAGCCTTCAGGTCAAAGCATCGTGAGCTGCTGAGAGCAGCTGAGACTGCTGCTGTAACAGCAGCTTTAAACTGCTGAAATGCTGCTGCTCTAGGGGTTCAAATGTGGACTGGAAACTAAACCTGCTTCCATGGGAAGCAATTAATATCTTTAATGATGGGATTATATGGTCATAAAAACGTGGTATTCTGATACTCAAAGGTAAATTTGTATCTAGTGTAGACCTCTCTAATTCGGCCTCGTGGCACCCATCCTATTGTTCCCTTTCTGTGCTGTAATCAAAGCCATAGCTTTCTTCTTGGTGAAAAGTTTCTTTAGAAAATGCTGAATCCTTTCTGAAGACAGAATTAGGAAAAAAAGCAGCTCTCCTTTTTTTTGTATGGTTAGTTGGACAGGTGGACTGCTTTTCAGCAAACAGGTCTGTCCTTGTGATACCTTCCTTCACCAAGCAGGAAAATGGTGCTGCCATGCCTGGCGTGGGGAGGAGTTCTGCCCAACAAAATGCACAAAGTAAATAACTTCTATTGAAATGACATTTTCTTCTTTGCCATTCTTGTAAAAGATACTTTTGGGAAGGAACCTAGTGGTATTGCTACAGGAAACGTGCCCTGATCTGTTCTTCATTGAGTTCTGATTAAATGCTCAATTAAGTATCTGGTCTGTTGGCAATGTTGGAGAACCAGTAAAACCAAGGTAGAAGCACTAGGCTTGCTTCAGTTACTGAATGCCAAAACTAGGTCTTGTGTCATGCTTCTGTTGTTAGGACGCACTGGGAAGTAAACATCTCCTTGTGTGCCTCACCAAACTGAATTTATTTTACAATTACTTTACAATTGTGTTTTGCTTTTTTTACATGAGCAATGGATAGGCCTTAAGCAAATACCTGAGAAATAAACCTTTGATCTGCAACACCACCAGTCTCTTGTAAAAAAGTTTGTCCTGAAAGATCAAAATCTTCAGCCTTCATGGAAGACTGGGCCAAAAATAGCATCACTTTGGTTTATGTTTTTCTGAGACAACAAAAAGAAGACAGCTTGGTTCTGAGCTGGTAATTTATTTATTTATTTAGTTTACTATGATTTTATTTTTTAATGAAGGAGGAATTGGCATGGGAGATGATGTCTTGCTGCTGGAGTTCAGGATACTGAAAGTCCTCCTAGGTTTCTGAATCTTGCCTTCGAGGAGCACGGCATTCCTAAAACTTTTCTTGCCACAGAACAGGATAAATGAAACTTTTCATTATGAATTTCTGGAGTGGGAAGAGGAATCTCCCTGAGCTGATGGCATGCTTCTTAATCTTTTGGTTTTAGTTCAATTATTTCAAATATCTTCACTGTATGTGTCTGCAGCTGTCTGACATGCAGCCTGGTGCATATTTTATAAAGTGTAAACTGAAAAGATTGCTCTCTAAACCCCACTGTGCAGATCAATGACCATATTTATTTTTCCCATACAGTTTCTCTGCTGGCTTTTAAATCTTTTTATATACTTTAACCCTCTGTGTGTCATAATCTTATAAAAGATGCTCCTTGGAGATCAAAACTATTAGAAAAATCCTACTTCCTGAATGTAAGGAGGAGGGTGTTTTAGGGGAAGACTTCCTGGCAGGGGAAGAGGAGGTGTTAAATGAAACACCCTGGAATTTCATACTTGGTCACCCAAAACAAGTGACCTGACTCATTTCTGTAAGACCTCTTGAGTACAAACTATTCTGAAATACACAGCTTGACTGTGTACTTACAGTGGGAGTAGGGGTTCCTAACCTGGAACGCTAATCTTAGTCTCCTCTTCCTTAATTCTAGTTATGTTGCTTTGGGTTTATTTATTTTCAGATCATTGTTTAGTAATTTAGGTAAAGCTCTTTCTAGCTTCCTATCTGGATGAAATACGTTCTTGTGTACCAGAGTAAGTCATGAGTTAGACTTGTGTGTAATGGGGGGGGGTGTTACATATACAGAAGTAGCTGTTGCTGTGGCTTAGTTGGTTACCTATCACTAGCAAAGCTGTCACAGCTGATTTGGGCTCGTCAGTAGCATGTACTAAATGTATCAACTTAAACTACCACCAAGGCTTAACTGGGTTGCTGGCTATTTTAGCCTCTTGCCTTCAGTAGTGGAAGACTAGCTGTGTAGATGTGGTCATTTGCGATGGGTGACCTGGCTGGTCCCTTGGTAAGATGGAGTGACCTGATGGCTTTTAGCCATGCGTGGCTCCTGTGCAGGTACAGTTCTCAACAGTGTTTCATATAGAACTGGTACCATTACCATATGGCTTAGCCTTGGGGGAATTGTCATAATTGGGAATGTTTCTTGAACTTCTGAAAAGCTATATTCAAAAGTGGCTAGATGGCAGCTTGAAAGTAAAGTGCCTTTGTCAGCTCAGAAACACAAACACATTTTTATTAAGAAGCACGCATGCTTCAGCAAATTTTGGCTTTGCACTGATTTGAAGCTTTCCTATCCACTCATGCTTGCTTTTACAAATCCTGTTTGAAAAACCCAAACACCCCAATGATGTAGTGATTTCACTTAACTACTTAGGTTTCATGAAAATGTCTCTCTCAAATTGTTCTGAACCTTCAGCATTTACATAAAAGAATAGCAGTTATGCAAGTGTTGGGTTGTTCACTAGGGAAATTAAAATCTACAGTCACTTCTTTAGGAGTCTTCAGCCAATTCCACCTCGGCACAGTCCGGGCTCCGCCGTGATGGCGGTAGGGTCGTGGCTCTCTTGCTTTCATGATGGCTGATGATATACTATCTGTTTCCTGCTCCCAGGAGATTTACTGAGCTAAAACACTACAGCGATGAACTGCAGTCTGTCATATCACACCTCCTGCGAGTCAGAGCTGTAAGTATTTCCCATGTGTGTCGTGACAAATAGTATCAGTTATTTATAAGGCAGTATTTCTTGTTTAGCCAAGAGAACCGGTGTGTGTGTCCTAGGATAGGGGCAGCTCTGCCCGAGAGAGTCCAGCTCTGGAGACAGCACGGGGCTGAGAGGGTGCTGCCTTGGTACAGACCTGGGGGGGGATATGTTCTAAATGTGTTGGTTGAGTTTGACAGTCACTGGAGGAGCAAACACATGTATGTTGCTAATCTGCCCTTTCCCCTGATGGTCACGGGTCAGAGGGAGGTGGTTCAAGATGTCTGTTTCTCTATACTCAGCAGACAATCTGCTCTTGCTGAGTGTCTGGCCTGGGAAGGGCCCCAGAACAACACAGTTTTCTGGTCAGACTTTCTTTTCCAGAGCCTGTAGTATGAATCATGTGAGTTTCCCAGTATACTTCTTCTCTTTTTGCCTTGTTGGTCGATCTGTAATGAGTAATGTTCTTTCTAATGATCAGAACAATTATATCATGCATCAGGATACTCTATGGGTTGAGAATGGAAGATTTTATTATTTTTTCAAAGTCACGAAAAGGAAATGGGAAATCACAATTCCAGCAATGAGGAGAATGATACTGCTTTTTAGTATGTTCAACAAGGATTTAATTTGTGATGGAAACTGTGCACAGAGAGGACGGTAGTTGATTGCCCTGTTGAGCTGAGGCTCTTGAAAGGATTAATCACTGGTGTTCTACTGTCAGTGCCTTTTACTTAGGGCTGTGCGTGCATGAGACCTTTGGGGCAATTTGCTTACGTTTCATTTTCACTGCTTTGACAGGCTGATAATGATAATCCTTACCTAACTTCCATCTCATTTATTGGTACATCACGACTACAAGAGCATTATCTGGATTACAAGTCACACTTCAGGGTGTACATGTGGTCTTTTCTTCTGAGGTTGTTGCCAGCATTGCAGTAGTGGCTGCAGCAGGTGCTGACTCTCCCAACAGCTGAAATGACCTATCTAGCTTTAGCAAGAAGGTCTGCAATGAAGAACTCATTTCCTTTCCTTCATTTCACCGAACTGGAGGGAAGAATCAAATCACTTGTTAGAATTTCCCTGAAGCTTTCCCTACAGTCTTGATGACAGGATGGACTTTTGTCTTGCTAACTTCATGTTAAATAAGCAAGTTATATAAAAACTTGGCATTATCTGGGTAAAGGAGATGCCTTCCATCTAGTTATCAAAAACTGAAGGTAACTTGATTGTTTGTGGTCTCTATAGGCATATCCTATATGTGAGCACTTCCAAAGAAATACTTGAAATGTTACTTTTTAATACAGCCTTGATTGTCACTTTGGCCTTCAAAGACTTAATGCTGTTGATTTTTCTTTCAGTAGTGGCTTAGATTAGATTTAGGCCTAATCTTGTCTCCCTGGGTAAAAACATGAAGGCTTTAGCTTTACGTTTGTATTTGGGTTTTCACAAAGCAATTGTACTTAATGTTGATGACCAAAATGTTGATTTTTGTTGATGACTGATGATGTTGATGACTCTAAAATGTTTTAGAGAGTAGCAGATCGGCTCTACGGTGTCTATAAAGTCCATGGCAACTATGGAAGAGTATTCAGGTAAGAGTTCATCCAGTTTTTAATATACACACAGAGAGACAGATGTGGAGGGGGAGAGTTGGTTTTGTTGTTAGGCTTTTGAAAAGTGTATCTGAAACATTTCAATGTCTGCCTTGAAAGAACTTTGTATTGCAGTACTAATGAGATTTCTGTGCTGGATATAGCGATCTCTGGATCTGCTGAGTTTAGTCTCTAGTGGAAGACTTTAGCTTTTTGTTTTGTGTTCCAGACTTTGTTGCATTGACATCTTGTTTCTTCAGAAAGTAACTTACTGCCTATTTTCATAGGTAGCTTCTAGGTCCTTTTAAGGGTTAAAAGTCAACAACTATATCCAGTTTTAGTACCTTTTTAAAGTGAATTTGCCAATCTTTTTTGATTTATATGAGTGAATTGCATGCTCAAGTTTTCCATCTCACTGGAGAATTAAAGAATCTAAACTTCTGGTTAAGGGAAACCTCCTGCTCCTACACACTGTTCAAGTGCTAAATTTAATTCTCCGGGTTAATGGATTGCAGATGTCTTTCTCATTGGGGGTTTTAAAGTGAAATTAGGTGTAGTTCTGTAATAACACAAAGACAAACAAATGTCAGCATCAGCACAGTGGAATGTTTATGAAAAAATGAAGGACAGAATAGATGCATTAGACACAAATTATGTTAAATATAAGGGGACCCCCTCCTTTTTTCTTGTAAAAAGAGTTGTGGATGTAATTCTTGCAACTCTGAAATCTCATAAGGTTTCACAAAGCTGAGAACACAACTAAAATTGCAGTGTACATACTTGGGTGTCCAGAACAAGTCTCTTGCTATCTTTATTGTAGCTCTGTTTCCTTCTTCATCTAGATGATCTCCTTAATAGGAATAGGTAGTTGCAGTAACGAGATGGTTGTAAGTTTATAGATTTTTTTTAATTTATTTTTTTTAACGAATAGAACTGAACAGCACTCTACTATGAAAACAGAAAACAACATACAGCAAACGGTTTCAGGAGCAGTACAATGCTGGCAAATGTCAAATCCCACTGTCTGGTTTTGGAACGAGAGGCTTCTATCTGATGTGCTGGGAGTCTGGAAAGCTTAGTTTCTTCTTGGTGAACGTGTTAGACCAAATTCTGCTTTAGAAATTATTTTTTTCTTTTTTTTCTCCTCTATTTTAAATAGTAGGGAGTTTTTTGTTTATTTGTTTGGGCTTTTTTTGAGTTTTAGCTATTTAAACAAGACTCCTTCTGCTCATTCCCAAAATAAGTATATTTGTGAGCATGAGTTGAGGTAACAGGGACAATTGTTTAATAGAGTGCCATGAATAGCCCCGTCATGTTGTCAGTGTTGCTGCTTAGAGGAGGAAAACAGTTGGGCCAAGTCTAACTTTGAGGCAGTTTCTATTCAGGTGTCACCTGGAAAGAAACTATATACAGGATGCAGCTTATTAACTTCCCTTACCCATCATGTGTGATGTTGTTTCTCGTTTGTTTTTCCTACAGTGAGTGGAGTGCAATAGAAAAGGAGATGGGGGATGGGTTGCAGAGTGCTGGCCACCACATGGATGTGTAAGTACTGACTGAATATCTGATAGTTTGATGTAAGCCAGATGTAGAACTCTCCCTCTTTCCTTTCTTTTCCCTCAACCCCAAAGTAGATACAAGTAGTGTACTGAGAAAGCTGGGGGTGCATTGTTTTTAGGTATACAGTGTTTCTGGGACTTGGATGCAGGCACAGTTTTAGCATCCGTGTGCTGTATTAAGTAGCTCAAAAGGTCTCAGGAGAACCAGAGGGGTTTCTTTTTTTATTATTATTTTGAAATTGTAGAAGTGTTTGGAATTCTTCCAGTTTTTCTTTTAAGCTACTATGCCAGAAACTAGTGGAATACAACTTCAATGTACTGCAGGCCTGATGAGATCCATTTGGTTTTGATAGCAGCGTTTGGTGCCATGCCATTGATGGTACACAGACTTGGACTTAATTACAGAAAGTTAAGAAATTTAATTAATCAGCACCAAAACTCTAATGGATTCTTGAAACAAACACTGGCTGGATGTAATAAAGTTAGAGAATCCTCCCTCCTTGCATCTTTAGAGTCAGCTGGCAGAGTGTGCAAAGCACTGCCTTCAAAATAAGAGTCTAGCACTTCAGAGTGCTCACAGAAGTGGTATTGTAGGCTCCTGCCTTCTGCTTTCTAGGTAGTCATGTACAGTAAGTGAAACAGTATACTTTCTCATCACTCTGATTCCTCTTCTGCAATCACACAGTACAGACAAGTAACAACTCCAGCAAGAGATGGAAGCTGTTTGACACTTCTTCATACAATATTTTTGCTGTATGTATTAATGCTTGGTTGTAATTGGTATTATGCCTTGTCGAGGGGAAGGGTTAGAAGAGCCATGCCAAACTCTGCCCTCAGCTTCTTCAGAACAATCTGTTTTTATCAGATCTTTAAGAATTTGAGCCCCTCTGAATAATTTATTCGTGTTTCTGTGTTTTGGCTAATGTGCTTTGCACCCAAAAAAAGCTATAATATTTTTTTAGGCAGAGGGCTCTGGTGAGAATAAAGAAATGGAGAATGCATTCTGCTTTCAGAGGAAATAAATGAAGTAGAGGTGGAATACAATGTTCACCACCTACTACAGTATGCAGAAATTGAGGAGATTATGCAAACAAGGTATAATATAGAGAAATTAAGGAGACACAGGTAGATTTTAAGTAGTTCAGGTACACCACATAGGATGTCAAACACCTAGAAATGCGTAACCAGCTGAAAGAAGTGGGTCTCACTTCTCAGTCAGGAGGCGCAACCCTCACCACACACCTGAGATGTTGAATGTTTCTGTCTGTGACACAGTTAGGGTTAAAGATCCAGAGTAATGGCAATGAGTTTCTGGGTAACTTTAATCACCGCATGAAGTCGGAGGTAATTTTCATTGTCTGTCATCTCTTCTGCTCTGGCACTGTCATACAACAATAATCTCTCACTGACAAGCAAGCAAGAAGCAGCAGCTGTGAGGTCTGGGAGCTCGTTCGGTGACCTATGTGGTCTCCTGCCAATAAGGATCACATCAATGATCTCCTGAAAGTATAACTCACCAGTTCAGTTACCATTGCTATCACATCAGACGGGAGTTTATCACAGCAGAAAGTACTTCAAGAAGGTTGCCTAATATAGATGTTAAACTTCAAGGCTAATTTAATTCTTCGCTATCTACCCCATATGCTGGAGTCTTTACTAGATGTTTATTTAAACTTTTGAGTTGTTATTGTTTAGTATGATCTAAAATTGCATAATATTTGGAGAAGATCTCCCAAAGCACTTCTGGGTGTGTGTTGTGTAACAGGATGAGGCTCGATAAAGTGATAAAAGACAAGAGCACCCTGAGGAAGCTCCACCGAATGGCCCTAACTCTGGTGTTTAAAAGATGAAAGAAAAGAATGCCAGACCTTTGACTTCTGTCCTTTATGCTATTAATGAGCGACCCTTTATCTCTGTATCAACCAGACTGTCCTTACAGGTGGAAGCAGTCTAAAGTAAAGCAGGAGTTTAGTTGATGATTCCCAGGAAGAGTGGGAACACAGTAGGTACTTTCAGAACTTACTGCAGTGTTTCTCCTTCAGATTTTCCCTGGTTTGCCTACCTGCTTAGGACAAACCAGTATTTAAACTTCAGCTTAGGCAGTCAGAAATACAGCTTGTCTTACTACTCTTTTTTTTTTTTAAAACAAGTGTCATTATGGAAACCCTGTCTAGGTAAGGTGAGTTTCTGTTTGGTGGGGTTTTTTGGGTTTTCTGAGAGTTGTTCTGCCACACATGAGCTCTAGCATTGCTTCAACTTAGAACTTACTTGAAGTTGAAATGTGGTCCATCTGCTGCCCTGAGAGATCTAACCACTATACTGGAATTATTGCACTTCAGAACTTACAAATAGAGAGGGGTAAGCCACTTATGACCGGTGTGGCTACAGGGTTTTCTCAGAACAGTTTTTCAACAGTTTGGACACCTTCCTTGCTTTAATTCATAATGTGAATTCTTGTTCTGCCTGTTCTTTTATCCCTTCTACTCAACCTGATCTGCTGTTGCTGGTCACTTTGTGTGTTATGCTTATTTATCCCAAATAGCCTTGGTAGGGCCTTTCCTGGATGTGCGGTTTCTTTGTAGAGCATCCAATCAGCTCACCTTGCTTGTGTGCTTATAAAATTCATACTTGAACAGATGGCCATTTCTACAACTCTTCCTCAGTCTCCCCATTCTTCCAGTTATTCTGCAAGTAGCTGTTCCCTCTGAAGAGCCTTATTGAGCAGGCCTGAGGGTGATGATAGCTTTCAGCAGGAGCGTCTCCCCCGGATACCTCTCTTTGATCCCCAGGAGTCTAAGTGATGTTGTTTCTTTTAAAGCTTGCGTGGAGGGATTTCTTGTCCTTTCCCCAGTCACCTTACCAGTTCCCTTTCAGCTTGAGACTCTTGCCACTTCCCTCACAGAGCCAGTCACTAGAGAGGCACGGGAAGGAAGGGGAAAAACCTCAAAGACTTTGCAAAAGCTCTAAAGCCAAGAGGTGCTGTAATTAACATTTGGATTGCTTGGTGATGGTGTCCTGGTTTGAGCCAGGAGGGGACCAATTTTCTTTTAGTAATTTTACTTTTCAGTTAAGTCTCTTCTAAGTGGCTTCACAGATGGTCACTGAACAAGCATGGACATATGCCTGCTTCAGAGAGCCTGCAGCTGGGCAAGGGATTGCCACACGTTTGAGAATCCAGCCTGAGCTGGCAGAGCACATGAAGGCATTTGTGATGGGATCTCGTTCATTCTGTTTCTCTCCAGTGGCACATGCCCTGTATTGCTGGCTGAAGTGGCATCCTATGTGCCAAGTGAGAGGTACAGTTGCCTCTTAGCTGTAGGCCTGTCCCTGCAAACACGTCCCAGCACAGTCATCTTGGTCAGTGAGAACCTATTAAATACTGTCCAATAATCAATATAAACTGGAAAAAGAAAGTGTTCTTTTGCCATTTTTAGGAGGTATCAGCCTAAATGACAGAACTCTTGCTGAATGCAAGAGCTGCAGAGTTGGTCCAAGCCCTTGTACTTCAGATTTCTCCCTAAAAGGCAGGTTTACACTTTGTGTTGCTCTGAGTTGATATGCCTGACTTAGACAGCAAACAAAGCAACGGTTTCAAGGAGCAGAAGGACTTAATGTCCTGGTGTTCAGAGCACCACTCTGAGTTCTCTCACACTCAGGCTGAGTAATGAACAATGAAAGCAGCCTCTTTGCATCTCAGAAGGTATGATGTTCACGTTCCCATGCCTTCCTGCTTTAAGCCTTGCAGGATTTCTTCTGCACTCTGTGTTTTTTTTGCCTTGGTGCTGCCTGTTGACAGTCCACTGAAGAAAAGGAGTAAACTGTTTTTCTTTCCTGTAATAAAAACTGCCTCATCTTCAGCAGGAAACTTGTGACAGATCTTGTACTCGTCAAAAGGTTCAGTGTAGCAACAACCAAAGAAACAGGCCTGCAGAAGTGTTTATATTAGCTGATCCAGAGTTTAATTAAAAACAAAGGGAAAAAGCCCTTTTTGGAAGTGCCTTTCATTGTTTTACTTTGTGATGGGTGTTTCTGTCAAACAGGTGTCCTCTCCTGTTACTGTATGTGTAGTCTTAAAGGTTAAATGAAGGGAGTTTATATTTAACCATGGCTGTTTTTCACCAGATATGCAGCTTCCATTGATGACATACTGGAAGAAGAGGAACATTATGCAGATCAGCTGAAAGAATATCTCTTTTATGCAGAAGCACTCCGGTGTGTACAGAAGTGTACAGCTCAAATAGAAGCTGTAGTCCTTTCCCCTAATGTTGTGTTGATGTTTGATTCAGTTTGGTATCCTTGTCTGTTCTCGGAGAAATGTAAAGTTCAGTGTTGTGGATTCTCTTATTTTGCTTACTCATATTTGTTTGCCATGTGGATGGCAATAAAAATTAGAAATGAAATGATGGAAATATTAAACTCTGTATACTGCAGAGGGTAATGTTTATTCCTCTGGTTACACTCTTTCCTTGGCTTTTGGGATAATAGTGCCCCAATGTGCTGGAAGCTTCAGCTTTCAAGTGAGATAGGCAAAACAGAGCTGCTACAGCTGTTAAAAATTCCAGCAAGTTTCAAAGTGCCCTTATATAACTTTCATTGCTGTGCAGTATTGTGCAGCTAAAGACTGATTTTATTTTTTTTTCCATGAGCCTTTATAGGGCAGTCCTCCCTTTCAAGCATGGATACAAAAGCAGATTGCTTTATGCTGCAAGGTTGCACCTAAAGCTATTGTGCTTTCCATGAGCTGGCTCCAGAGCTCTTGGAGAGGTCCAGTAGTGCTGTAGAGAACTGAGTTGGCAAGTGTGACAGCTGCTGTGTGGGAACCCAGAGCACAAGTAGCCTCTCCTGGGAGACAAGTGTGCATCCGGCCTCAGAGTACGGATGTAGCATCGTCAGCCCACACAGGACTGGGACTTATTGCAGGTGGCCAGAGGAAACTCTCCTCTTTTCCAGATGAAACGCACTGTACGAATCTAGGAGCACAGCTTCTTGTTTCATTGTTTAAAAAATAAAATGTGAAGATTTTTATGATTGACTAATACAGTGCTGCTGTGACAGGTACCATCTCCAGGTACCTTTTGTCACAGTTGTGATTTTTCTGTAATATATTTTAAGTAAAGCTGTGTGACAGTGGTGTTCTTAAGTAGGTGGTAGGGCTCGTATTTCTGAGAGTGTTTCAAAATGAGTCTAAAAAGGGGAGCAGAAAAGCAGAATGCTGCTATACTGAAAGCTTTCTGCTTAACTACAGCATTTGCAGAGTTATGCATTCTGTGATAAGGCTGTTGAATTCGAGCTAGATAGATAACTGAGTGTGCTGCCTGCCAAAAAAAAAGCATGATGCCATTTGTGAAGCTTAAATGGAGCGAAATGTAGCAAAGAAAAAAAAAAGTATTATGTGACAGATTTCTCATTGCTTGCTTTTCAGGGCAGTTTGCAGGAAACACGAACTAATGCAATATGACTTGGAAATGGCTGCACAGGACCTGACATCTAAAAAGCAGCAGTGTGAGGAGCTGGCGACAGGAGTGAGTCTTTTCACTTTCTTCTCCAAGATGCCTCTCTTTTTTTAAGCTTTTTATTTGAGCCAAGTTACTTAGAATAACATTTAAATGGCACTAACACGTTGGCTGCCGCTTATGAGGAACGGTATCATATGAGCTGTAGGCATCTGAGGTTTGAAGTAACTTGGTCCTTGGTGACATAATCTGTTTGTACCAAACGTTTTTTTATTGAATACAGAGCAAGTAAAGGGTTACAGGAAATATGACCTGAGCAAAATAACACAAACAACTCTATCGTGAAGATCAAAATTCTGAAAGGCTTCCTCTGCCTTTTGAGGTGGATATTACTGATACGTGGCTACTCCCTTTTAAATGGAAGATAATGTTGCTTAAAACATTATCTAAAAGTAGTAACTTCAAAAAAGTGTTTAGAATTCTTAATTTTGCTGTTGGAACTATTTATGTTCTATACACAATTATTTGTATGGCTTTTCTTCCTCATACAGAACACAAGACAGGTTCTTTCCTACTTTGGTAAGAAAATTGCTCTGAAAGGTTCTCCCTGCCAGTGGAATGACTCTGTTATGGTCCAGTCCACAGACCAGCCTTACGAGTGGGAACATGGTATTACTTCCTCCCCACTTGGCTCAATCTGATGTGAGCCACCATACCTTCTTTAGCTACTTATCAATGGGACATTCATGAAATGGAAGTTAAAGCCAAAAACCAGCTGAATAATGAGACCACACGCTAGTAATACTCGTGGCTGTGCTCAAGAATCCCAAACCTAGAGTGTCTTTTGTTTTTTGTAGACTGTGAGGACATTCTCCCTGAAAGGGATGACCAGCAAGCTCTTTGGGCAGGAAACTCCCGAGCAGAGGGAAGCCAAGATAAAGGTTCTAGAAGAGCAGATACAGGAAGGAGAGGAACAGCTTAAGTCTAAAAATCTGGAGGGCAGGTAAATGAGCTTGACTTTTTCAAAGAAAACACGGGGCTTGTCTTAGCAAAAGTCCTTGACTGGATGTTCTTGAAGGTGTTTGCATTTTATAAGTGTTTTTAATATATTCTTGGTGTTTATGAGCTGTCTATAAAAGCTCCTGTCAGCTGCAAGTTGTGAAATAAAGTACAGTACATGCAGTTAGCTTCTGGTCTCAGTGTATGGCTTATGTAAAACCTGATGACTTTCCCAGTTACTGACCCCACTCTAATGGCCAAGTTGCATGCTGTTATGTTCAGCTACTAATATGTTTAGCAGGTGGGCTTGTAAGTCTGCATCTGAATAGCCTAAGCCTCAAAAGCTGATTTGCTTGAAATACAGTATTTAGTTTGGTTTGTGTGTATGGATCCTGAGCTAATATTCCACAACTGCTCATACGGAGGACAAGTGACTCTTGTTTGAAAGAGATTAGAAGTTCTGGTGGGTTGTGTTTGAGTCACTGCTTTTCAGTGCTCTAATGAAATTTTCTTCAGGAATGAAAACATGAAAAATAGGAACTAACATTCCTAAACCAATGTGATTGTGGCAGAACACGTTCATTCTGTAACGCAAGGGGCAAGCGTGGTATCTCCTAATGTGTTAGGATGAGAGCTGGAAAGATAGGACTAGTTCATGAATAGTTCAACACAACAAGATGCTCAGTAAGCACCATTTCTTAATCATTTTGACAGAAGTACTGGAGATCTGCTTTTGTAGCTCTGGAAGCAATTTTTGAGTGAATACTTCTCGCTTGCCTTGTATGTGTAGTCCAGCACAAATGGAAGCTATGAATTACAGAAACCTACCTCCATTTTAGTTAAGGAGACCTGAAGACACAACACCAAACCAACACAATTCATTCCTGAAGTGAATGGTCCAAGTCAGATTTGTATTGTAAATGTTTGTTGTACTTGCATGTCTCAAATACTGATGACAAGTGATTTTTTATGTTGGAAAGATGAGATTCTGACTTGACAATTGACAAAGAAATGTGCAATGTTGTGTGCTGAATGTCAGCATAAAGATACTCAGTTACCCAACAGAATCTGAGGGGAAAAGTATATTCTGAATTATGCTTACTGGGAAAAAACAACCAACCAAAACAACCCAATGCATCCTCTGAAACTGATTCTGTAGTTTAAAAACCTTAAGAGAAAGATGGAGAATTAGAAGTGCCAATTATAAAATGAGGACACTGTGGGATGCATAATAATTACAAGCTTTGGTTTACTAACTAAAAGATGGAGCACTTTGTCATACATAGCATCTCTGCTGAGGGTCCACAAGAAGGAAGATGAGCTGAGGATGGAACATGTGAAATACTTACTAACAGACATACTGCTTTTAATTTCAGAGACTTTGTGAAAAGTGCCTGGGCTGACATTGAACGGTTTAAAGAGCAGAAGAATCACGATTTGAAGGAGGCGCTTATCAGCTATGCTGTTATGCAGATCAGCATGTGCAAAAAGGTACATTTAGCTGGTGAAAGGCTGGGCTCGTGTGTTTGTCATGTCAGCAGGGGATCAGATGCAAAGTTTCAATGACTGGGAACATTGCAGTCACAGAAGGTTGGAAGTCACTAGTGTAAAAGCTCCCACGTATTTTGTCCTACTGTAGCTCAGTGACACGTTAATGTTGATACATATAATAGGCAGCATGGTCTCTGCCTACTTCTTGTGTGAAGTTCTGTGGGACTTCTTCACAGTCTGGAAGACAGTCTGTTGACAAGGTTGGCAATCAAAGTATTGATTTTTAACTTTTTTTTTAAGGGAATTCAAGTTTGGACAAATGCAAAGGAATGCTTCAGCAAGATGTGATTATCTGGAAATGAATTCCTCCTCCAAGTGCCAGAAAATGGAAGCACAAATGTATAACACCAATGCTAAGTTGCTACATGACTTGCGTATAAATAATGAAATAAATGAGTTGAGTGAATAGTTTTTCTTTCTGCTGATTGTAATTGTTAATAAAGGACAAAAAGGACATGTTATTAAATGTTTAGCCCTGACTGCCACTTCTGTGGCGTGTTTTATATGTGGTAGCAAATAATTCAGGGGTAAAAGAGTTACTGAAAACTACAGCTCTGTATTGGGGGCAAAGGTATAGGGAAAGTTATCCCAGAAAGTATGAACTGAACTGTTCTGAGACTTGTGAAACACCATGCTCTGTAACGTGTAGATCACTTCCAGATGCCGCCCTTGCTGTTTGGAATTTGTAGTGCTCAAGGGTGCTTTGGTTTTATAATGGGACACACAGTTGTGTTCTTGAGGTCTACACCATAAGAGGACAAAAAATGAAATATTGTAATGCCTAAGGTTCATATTTAAATGCCTTTGCATGTCCATAGAGAAATGTGCTTTTCCAGAGTTCAGGTTAAGCAGTCTCAAGCTCCTGAGATGTTTCAGACTCTCTACAGTAGAGGTGTTGTACAATGGTTTGATACGATATTCTGCATTTACTGGTTCCCACTTAAGTTTTGGTATGGGCATTGATTTCTTATCAAACTTCTTCCTGCAAGTAAAGGAGACTAGTGATCCAGCTGAGCAGCAAAACCAAAGTCAAAGCTGGTAAGAAGCAGATGCAACTTCTGTTTGGTTGTTTGGAACCTGTTTACAGTAGACGTGAATCTGGCCTGTGGTACCTCTTCTTGTAACTGAGGTGGTTTTGTTCTTAAAAGAATAGTTCTTAATGAAGATGCTGAAATAAAAAAACCTGGTGCAACTTCTGCAGTAGTTAAAAGCAGTGATGTGCAGAATCCATAATGAACCAAGGTGTCTGTTTGGCTCTTGTAATGATGTTTGGGTGTGTGTATATGTCTCTTTCAGTGTGTGTGTGTGTGTATATATACACACACCAGTATAACAAGATTTGCAGTTACAGGTACTTGCATTAAATGTTTCCAATCATGAAAAACACTTACCGCTGTCTAATATTGGACTTTCAACATACTTAAAGTTCCTGAAGTCTTGTGGAATTTGTCAGACTTGATTGCTAGTCCTAGAGGAAGCTTTGTAATATCCTGTTGGAAAGTGTATTTAATTATTCTGGATTATAACACTACTCAGATTTTGATTTATTTTTTTTTTTTAAGAGATACTCCAGGAAGTCTTAAATGTTCTTTTGATAAATTATCAAGAACATAGTTACTGATATGTCCTTTTGTCTGCAGCATTTCTTTTCTATAAAACCATTGTAAAGAATTCATAGGCCTGGTGTACATTACAGCTTCAAACTCTGAAGTTAAATGCTGGTCACTCTGATAACCAATATTGGCTTTTTCAATGCGTATGACAGTGACACTCCTGGCTGAGAGATGGTCTTGGGCAGAAAGAGGTCTCTCCACTTAACATTTACAAGGAGCAGCGTTGCTCTGTTTGGACGTTGCGGTGTCCAGTTCTGATACAGGCTGAAGGACTCTTACATTCCAAACCAAGAAGTTGCACACTTGATGTATTCAGTAAATCTTCTAAAGGAGTGGTGCCTTAATACAATACCGTGGGGCGCTCAGAGTAGGTATTTTTCATGCACTTTGATTTTTGGTAGATCTATCTGGTGCCTCTTTCCACGTTTCACTTGCTGTACAGCTTATTAAATGTATTAGTATGCCTTTTTTTTCCTTGCTAGTTGTACTAAATTTAAGAAGGGAACATAACAGTTCTTGTAAGTTTTGTGCCAAATAAGCTAAATAAAATTGCTCTTTGGTATTTTCGTTATGTTGGTTTTTTGTAACAATGCTGTCTTCCCAGTTCTGACCACTGCTGTTTGATTTCTTGAAACTGGTTTTTGTCCATTGTAGCTCTCAAATGGCTTCCAAACTTGGGTTTAAAATCCAAGAAGTAAATTGTGCACGACTAGCTGATTTGCTTTTTTAGGTGAAAAACATAGTGCTAAGGCTGAAATTAGATGCTTGTTACAAGCCAGCTTTGATCCCCACTTTTTCTTCCAAACAGAACCAGCTGTCTGAATTTGGTGCATGTCTTCATCTAGGTAAGAGAAGATGTGCTTGGAAAGGTTTACGTTGTTTGACAGAAATTGGGTGAGTTAAGGATAATTTGCAATAACTTTTTTTCTTTTACTTCTGCTGTGTCCAGAGAAAGCATTGCAAATCTTAGCAAATAAGGAACGTTTCTCCCCCTCTTTTAGCTTTTTAAAGGGGAAATAATCTTGTTAGTGGCTGTTTCTACGTGGTTAAGAGTCCACATGACAAATGCACTTGTGAGGAGTGCATTTTTCCAGTTTCAGTGCAGATTTAGCTTCTGTAACTCAATCCACTTTGCCTCAACGAGCTTTCTTCAGTTCTCCAGTGAACATCAAAGATTGGTGGAAGGCCTTGAGAATAATAGGAGGCAGGTATACCCTTCCAACTTAATCTTGACACAATGCTTGTCTGTGAAAGAGTTTACCTACATGGATCATCTGATTTGCTGATGGAGCTGTCACTTCTGTCCCGGGCAGCTTTGCTGGGTGGATTATCACTGCTCATGCTATCCCTGACCTTCCCCATTACTAGCGGGACCTTGACTTGTCACTACATTTTAGTTGCTGCTGTTTTCTGCTCCTGAAAGGTGGCTGGGCTAAGGGAGCCAGCTGAAATGGAAAAATAATTGTTTTGAACTCTTTTTATTTTTGTTAATGTATTATTTCAGTATGTGGCGTATCAGCCAGAGCAGACTTAGCCTAGCAGCTGTGTGCAGGGACTCCCTTGGCAAGCACAGAGCAGATCCTGGATCTCAAGCCCACGCAGAGGAGCTTGCCCTGTGCAGGTGAGCCAGAGGAAAGCAGTGGCTGCAGCTGAACACAAGGCAGAGCCGGTGGAGTCGGGCTGAGGTCCCAGAGCAGCTGGCTGGGCTGTGAGCACCGCATCCTAGGAGAGAACTTATTTTCCTGTATGACTCTCCCTACAACACAATTCTTTTGTGCATTTTAGTCGAAGAAACAAGAAACGCTTTCTAATCTTCCCTAAAGGATTACTGGCAAGGAATTTGTCCTAATTCCCCACACTTGTCACGCTATAGCAAGGCAGGGCTCTAATTCGTGTGTCCCTGTGCTCCCCTGTTCTGCACATCCCTGGTGCCTCTGTCTTGTGTTTGCTCCTAGAGCTCTGTGGGGAGCTGCGATCTGTGTGGTGAAAATCCTCATACAGAGCTGCTGTGGAAATAATGCCAAGAAAGGAGGCAGGCAGAGCGAGTGCTGCTAAAACTGGGGCACGAGCTCGGGTGCCGAATGGAGTACAGCACACTCGTGCATCCCCAGCAAACACAGCCACCTCTGACAGCAGCAAAGTTAACCTCTGCTCTTAGCCCGGGGCTCCAACTCTCCTGCCTGGTAGGCTCCCTCCTGCTGCCCCAGCAGAGCTGGGGTTACTCAGGACAGGGGCACCGTGCAGAGGATGCCCGCTCACTCCTGATCCAGGTCCTGCAGGGACCTTGGCACTGCAGCAGAGGAACTTGCATAGAGCTGCTTCCCTCTAGTGGGTGGCCAGTGGGGAGGGCGGGATGCTTGCTGAGAAGGCAAATGTCTCTCTTTAAATGGCAAGGGCTTCGGTGTCCCCCCAGCTGACACCAGGGTTGGAGGTGTGTCCCCTCGCAGTGAGGACCTCCTGCTTTGGCAGGCTGGAGAGCCTCCAGTTCCTGCATAAGCAAAGGGCTGCGGCTCCCGTTTTCTGGTGCTTCTTGGGATGATATGGTGTTACCAAAAGGATTTTGCAATTGTGACTTCTGTAGGGTCAAATGCAGAGGAGAAGCCTTTTATTTGCTGTGTGTATCGGGGCATATGGTGACAGCTATCATGTTCGCTTCAGAAAGCAGCTGTAAGTGGCCACAGAAGATGGAAAGGGACTTTGTGGTGAGCTTCCCTGGGCTGCGGAGGTGGGAAATGATGTAGGGGAAGGGAAAAGGCAACCCCGACCGCCCTCTGGTGGGTTTCCAGCTCGGGCTCGCAGGGGCTGGAGCAACACTGCGGCAGGAGGGAGGCAAATGCCACCACCTACTGCCCTCCTGCTGCTCCCAGGGCCATGGTGGTGGCTGCGGAGTAGCGAGTGTGTATGTACAACGGGCTGGTTACAGCGGAGCAGATGTCCGTGCAGGAGTTAGTGATGTATTCAGGTCTTGCTGTAGGTTGCTATTGATGCTAACATGAATTACGTGGTGATTTGCAGCTTGTGTGCAGGTTCCTCGGTGCCTTCCACGCTGGGCAAGCACTGCTGTGAGTTGGGTTTCAAACACAGGCTTCAGAGCTAGCGGGATTGTATTTTATTTTTTTAAATTTTTTTGTTTAATAAGGGCTTGGAAGCAGTGCTGGCTGCAGGGTCAGAAGGAGGGAGCTGTGACCATTTGTGCAAGCTGCACTCCCATATAAGAGATGGCAAAGTTGCCTTGCCCAGGGCTGCTCTGACTTAGCTTTTTCTGACCCGTGTGCTCTCTGGTCCCAGCCTTGAACCTCCCCTGGGACACAGAGGCTGCATGCACAGCATAGCTGTGCCTTTATTTCCAGTCTCACTTGTCTGCTTTATCTTCCAAGCGAAGTGTCAATAGGCTCCTGCCTGCTCACCTCTGGTGGCCCTGAGGACACTGGATGCTCGGGGGGCAGTGGGGACAAGCCACAGGCTCCTTCCTTGTGCAGTATGATCCCTCCTGCTCCATGCGCAGAGCCACGCATCCCTCTCATCCCATGTTTGCCCAAGCCGAGCGGGCATGGCAATAACCCCAGCAGCATTCCCACTCCTGCGCCACATCCCCTGCTCTCCTCCATGGATCACATCGCCCCCTGAGGCTGTCCCTGCTTGTTTCAAGCCAAGTCTGGAGCTCCTGCTGTCCTTTGGAGCAGCTCTTCCCCCAGCCTGACTGCACTGGGGCTGCCCAGAGCCACGCTGGGTCCAGCACCGAGCTGCTGCTCGTTTGCTTCCCTGGGGTGACTCTGGCCACCACTCTTCAGCAGTGCAGCCTCCTCTTCTCCCCCTGGCATCTCCATCACCCAACACTCTCCCTGCCCAGGCTGTCCATGAAGACACCAACTAGCACAGAGCCAGCGTGAGACCCCGGCAGGACCCTCTGCCCTGAGGACTGCCCGTTTCTAGCGATGTCCTGATACCTCTGGTCAGATTTAAATTCATTTTGGGTGCACTAGGCTGGTCCTCTGATTTCTTGTTGGGAGCAGGACTGGTCCGACCTGGGTGAGGAAAGCTGTGGTGTGGTGGATTTTGCATCAATACATTGTTCTATGGAGGAAACTGCAACCCGTTCAAATGAGAATCAATCTGACATGATCTGTTCTCTACAGACATGTTGATTGGCATTAATCTCTTTTAACTCTGTATCAGCTGTTGTTTTCTCAGGGATTACTTGCAGGCAGACAGGCCTATAGTAATCCACTCCCACTAATTAGATAGATTTATAAATAGGCAAAATATTAGCCTTCGCCCACCCTTGTGGAATTTCTCCCCAAATTCAAGACTTGTTGAAAATCAGCATCCGTGGTTCAGAGATCTCTTATGTCAGGATTTCTAGGAGCTTGAGGAGAAGGCAATGCCTCTGTCTGCAGATAGAGGCATTCATTTAAGAAGCTCACGTCTAGCGGGGCACGCTGGGTGTGACTCAGGAGAAATTATCTCCTCATGGAGATAATGGCTGTGGAGCTAACGACAGCGGTGGTTGGTGAACAGTGCACACAGTGTGATTCAGGTTTTGCATCCTCCTAAACGAAGTGAAAAGAACATCCTCAGGGAGTTCACAAGTTTTTTATGTTCTTACTCTGTGGTCTTGCTGAAGTTTGACCAAATTCTCTGGCATCTCAGAACTGAAGTGCTTCATTAACCTTTGAGCCGTGTAGTGTCGGGAATATTCCCTGGCGGAGGGGTTCCTTTGTGCACTGGGAGACACAATTTAGCCTGGGAAGCTGAACCATTAGAGGAGATGACGAATCCTCCCTTCAAAATCTAAAATCCTTCTCAGTGTTAAATCTTCCCTAAGTACATCTTGCTTCCTTATAGATAATTGATCTTTCCTGACCTCTAACTTCTCTTTACGATTGGCTTCACCTTTCCTCTCCTCTCCATAGTACTTTACCTGTTCCTGTTTCTCCTCTAAGCTTTTCCAGCTCCAGGGCGTTTGCTTAAAACATTCTGAAATAATTGCTGGTGATCATTCACTTTTGTTCAAACTCCTCCCTGCTGATGTAGTCACTGTTATTTTTAGCTTTAAAATGCTAAACATATAGTGCTTAGCTGGGTCTTTTTCTGTTTCCTTCCAACAAATATGATGATTGCCATTACAAGGCAATTTAGTAGTTGCTCAGTTTCATGTTACGTTTCAATTTGAAGACATTTCCTTTCCCTCTCCCATGTTGGCATCCACTATAGAGCCTCCTGTGCTGACGTTAAATAAGAAAGATGGTAAGCCAGGGAGCGGGGCCAGAGTGCCAGCAAACACGTGAGTGGCAGGACAGACCTCGGTGGAGGTCCTTGGCAGACAGTCCAGGAGAATTTTTGGCTTGATTCAGGTGAAGCTTCTCCTTCCTCCCTATGCCCCGTTCTTGGAGCACAATGGCTCTTGCCCCGCAGTATGGAATATCCTGGTCAGACAGGCAGGAATCAGGGAGCCAGGTGTAATGGAGATGCTCCCAGAGGGTCACAGGGCAGCAGGTTCCTGGTTTAGGGGTGCTGGCAGGATTTGCAGGGGGTGGTGAGTTGCCATAGGCACCCACCTTTGGGAGCTGATAACCTCTGCCTTGCAGGATTCCATTTTGGGTAGGCAGATAAGGATGCAGAGGGAAATTAGCTGTTAATGGGAGCAGAGTTGGAGATAAGCACAAGGAAAGAAACCACAGAGCTCTGCAAGCCCAGCTGGAGGTTTAGGTAAGGTGGGGTTTGGCAAACACAGGCTCAGCTAGTGGGAGTTTATTTATAAATCTGGCTTCCAAGCCTGCCTTCCACACGAGCGTGCTGCAGTTCGGAGATGGCCCTGCTCGGGAACGGAGTTGGGGTTACTTTTTCCATCCGAGGAGCACCACGTGGGATGCAGGTGTTCTGGCTCTGAGGGGCTGAGCAGGGTTTGGCACCTCGGGTTCGAGCCGGGTGAGAAGGCACATTTGGTGTCCTGGGTGGGTTGAGCTGCCTGGGCAGACACAGCTGTTGGTTCACTAGTGGCTCCTGTTGTCTTTGCCAGAGGGTGCCCCTTCCCCTCCCCTCTTTCTGCCTTCTGTTGGTGTCAATGCTGAGGCAGATGAATCCCCAGCAGGAGCTGGCAATGCCCTGTGCCAGGTTTGTGCCTGCAGATGTGCTGGAACAGCTGGGTTTATGTAGCCCGTGCTGCTCTGTAGGCAACCAGCCTGTCTCCTGCATCACTTCTGTTCCGAGTGTCCTGGCTTCATGGCTGCTCCCTTTCATCCTCCCTCGATGCTCATTTGATGCCTTGCAAGATGTTTAGTCAACCTGAGCCTGCTGCTCAAAAAATTGGGGTGGCTTTTACTGATACAGTGGCCATCCATGGTACACAGGCTCCCCTCCTGCTGGAACAGCGTGCCACAAAGTGCTTGTGTCTCGCTTTACAATGCAACTTCATGGATTAAGGGGGAGATACTGCTTCTTCATGTTGTGCACAGTCCTGTGAGGTCCTCACCAACATGCACAGTCCTCTGAGGTCCTCACCAACACGCCCAGTCTCCTGGGATGTCCACTGGCATCGATGGCACTGCTTCTTGAAGATTCATAGAATCACAAGTCATAGAATCAAGGATCTTGAAGATTCACAGAATCATTCTGTGATTCTTTACAGGTGGCTCCATAACCAAGTGTCCCTGGAAGTTGGTTATGGAAGTTGGTTATAAAATGTAGTTAACTACATTTTATGTGTTTGCTCTAGAGAGGCAGGAACTGTGTCCCTTGGAGGATGTTCTCCTGTTACCCAGGAAGAAGTGGGTTTTTGCAGTGATGGAAGAGCTCTCTGTGGACAGCATGGATTGCCTTTCAGGTTGGGTTGAGCAGCCGTGTTCAGTAGTGCTTTTCCTCTCACCATTTGTCTTTCTGCCCTTTCCTCTTCTGTCTCCAGCCAATGGTGCTTTGTTCTTTTGTCTCATGTTTAAAAACCACAGATATTCCTGCTTAGCTTTGATCTGAACCATGTCCCTTGCAGACATTTTTTCCCCACCTTTCTTATAGTGTGGGTGGCAAGTCCTTTCCAGCTCAGTTGTCTGAGAATTCTCCAACTGCTAAGTCAACACTTGCCTATGAAACCACTGACTGTCTTGTAGCACGGTGACCAGCGTTCAGTCCTCCCAGAGGACACCTCCTCTGCTGCAGGTTGGAGACATGGCGTGCTGCAGCAAGCAAGAGTCTTGTGTTCTCTTTATGTCTTGGCAGCTGTTCCTGAACAAGGGACATTGCTGGATCCAGTGAATGGAAAAGCAAACTGTTGTGTGACTGTCTGGGAACACAACATCCAGTTATTAGATTGCCATAAGCTGGGGGAAGAAGGAGGAACATAAAGTGCAAACCATGAAATTGCCTCCTCTCGCTGACTGAGCTCCCCACTGCTGCTCATCCCTTGGGTTAACACATGCCGAGGACATTTCTTCACCTCCAAGTGTTTGAGGAGGCTGATATTTGGAAGGATAAGCTGCTCTGCAAGGTGCAAGGAGGCCGACAGACCTGTGCATGGCAGAAGATGGGATTTGGAGTTATTTCTGTGCAGCATCCCTGGGTGCTGGGTGTGAGAGAGAGGCAGTCACGTCCCGAGGTAGGTGTTTAGGGTAGGCTGAAGGAATTGCTCCCTGGAGATCCCTCTCTGTCTGCCTCGACTGCACAGGGAGTTGCAGAAAGATAATTAGATTTCAGATGTAGTCTACCCTCAATCAGGAGCAGAAGCTGTAGTGGATTGCTGCGGGATTGCTTTTGAAGATGTTGGCCTCTTTATCTCTGTGAAAGCTAGAAACTGAGAATTTTACAAATCTTTCTTGGAATTGGCCCAGAAACACCAACTTTGCTGTTCTCTAGGAAAGGGAACTCCTGTCTTAGAGATGTTTCTTTCTCTTTCCCTCAGAAATTTAAAAACGAAAAGGAAAAGTAAAAAAAGGAAAAGTAAAAAAGGGAAAAAAGGAAAAGGGAAAAAAGGAAAAGGGAAAAAAGGAAAAGGGAAAGGGAGAAAAGGAAAAGGAAAAGGGAAAAAAGGGAAAGGGAAAGGGAGAAAAGGAAAAGGAAAAGGGAGAAAAGGAAAAGGGAGAAAAGGAAAAGGAAAAGGGAAAAAAGGGAAAGGGAAAGGGAGAAAAGGAAAAGGAAAAGGGAGAAAAGGAAAAGGGAGAAAAGGAAAAGGAAAAGGGAAAAAAGGGAAAGGGAAAGGGAGAAAAGGAAAAGGAAAAGGGAGAAAAGGAAAAGGGAGAAAAGGAAAAGGAAAAGGGAAAAAAGGGAAAGGGAAAGGGAGAAAAGGAAAAGGAAAAGGGAGAAAAGGAAAAGGGAGAAAAGGAAAAGGAAAAGGGAAAAAAGGGAAAGGGAAAGGGAGAAAAGGAAAAGGAAAAGGGAGAAAAGGAAAAGGGAGAAAAGGAAAAGGAAAAGGGAAAAAAGGGAAAGGGAAAGGGAGAAAAGGAAAAGGAAAAGGGAGAAAAGGAAAAGGGAGAAAAGGAAAAGGAAAAGGGAAAAAAGGGAAAGGGAAAGGGAGAAAAGGAAAAGGAAAAGGGAGAAAAGGAAAAGGGAGAAAAGGAAAAGGAAAAGGGAAAAAAGGGAAAGGGAAAGGGAGAAAAGGAAAAGGAAAAGGGAGAAAAGGAAAAGGGAGAAAAGGAAAAGGAAAAGGGAAAAAAGGGAAAGGGAAAGGGAAAAAAGGAAAAGGAAAAGGGAGAAAAGGAAAAGGAAAAGGGAGAAAAGGAAAAGGAAAAGGGAGAAAAGGAAAAGGAAAAGGGAGAAAAGGAAAAGGAAAAGGGAGAAAAGGAAAAGGAAAAGGGAGAAAAGGAAAAGGAAAAGGGAGAAAAGGAAAAGGAAAAGGGAAAAAAGGAAAAGGAAAAAAAGGAAAAGGGAAAAAGGAAAAGGAAAAAAGGAAAAGGAAAAAAGGAAAAGGAAAAAAGGAAAAGGAAAAGGAAAATTGGAGGTCAGTGTGCCTCTGGCACCTGGGGTTGTGTGCCTTGATGCACACCAATTCCCGAGGAGCCAGACGCTGGCTGGAGCTGGGTGCTGGCTGCGTTAGGTGTGCTCTGCCTCGTGGGGCAGCTGCAGGCTGGCAGAGAAGAGTTAACTGGAGCTATCGAGGCTTGGCGTGTGCAGAGCAGCTGCTGATCTGCAGACGAACGTGTTCCAACAGGAAAAATGAATCTTGTCTGTACCTGTGCTCGTTCAGCCCTGCCGCAGCCAAATTGCGGCGCTGCCTGTCAGCCTGGCCCGGGGCTGGCTGCGCCTTGTGCCTGGCCCCCAGTCAGCATCACTCCTCACCTCGGGGAGCTTGTGCAAGCACAGCATGGCCAGGGAGGTTCGGGGGTGTGTGCAAAGGCACCAGGAGAAAGCAGAGCCCAACGTGATCCCTCTCCACTTGCGCGTCCGTGGGCGCTCACTCACCTGCCCCATCGCCACCGCAGCACCGGTTCTCATCGCTGCTCACCAGCTGCCCCTGCCAACGTGCAATGAGCAGCTGTGGTGGCATCTGTTTGTCTCCCAGCAGCATTTTCTGTGAGTTCTTTCACATCTCAGCATTTCAGCAGAAATGCTTGTTGACCTCCCGGCCACGCGCGTGCTGCTCCCGCGGCGGGCGAGCCCCCGGCACACGGCACACGGAGCAAGCCCACGCTGCACACCTTGTTCCAACAAGTGCCTTTGGATCCAGCAGGCTTCCACGGGGAAAACCCAAACCAGACTAAACAAAGCCAAAAAAAAAAAAGGGGGGGGAAAGATGTAAGGCGTGTTTTTCACAAGGTGAACGGTTGTTTCTGGGTTTCTTCTCCTTTGGCTTTCTCAGCGAGTTCTTGGCTTTTCTCTGGAAATCGGGCCACTTGTCATTGACTTGGGGAACTGAAATAACTCAGCAGCCCTTTGCCTGCTGCACAGCCGTCACTGCTGTGGGATAAGCACTTGCAAGTGGCAGCTGCTCCACTGCCACCCGTGCAGCGGGGAGGATCGGGGAGGAGAAGCCACCTCTGCCAGCACTCCCAGGGAAGTGATGCTTGCTGGGCAGGCTGGTTTGTGAAAGAAATGTCAAACAACAACAAACTTCCCGAAAAAGTCACCTAGAAAATAAAAGTAAGTCATCTAAACCCCAAGAAAAGCTGTCTGACACAGGCACTGTTGGCCTTGCCTTGCAAGCTGATAAATTGTCTTTGCTATAACCATGAAAACAAAATCCTCCAGTTCCAATTTTTCCTACTGGACAGTGTCTGTGAGAGAAACCATTTCCATTTCTGGGCCTGGAGAGTTAAAATGAGAGCAATAACGTCTTTGCTTACAGCTAACCTGTCAGAGGAGAGGCAGATCTTGGCCATCCTGCGTCCACCCCCATCCCAGGTTCCTCAACTGTCGGAGCAGACAGATTTGAGTTTTTCTGTCATACGTGGCTCCAGATGCAAAGTTTTGTTCCAGCTGCTCTGAGAGGTGTTTTGGATCTCTCTCTTGGCTGGGGACCATCTCCAACAGGAACTTCGGGAGCAGAGCCTGAACTTGTACCTCCAATTTGAAAAAACAAACCAAACACCCCAGGGTGGAGAGCGTGCAGTCACCGTGCTCCTCTCTCCTGCAGCCCTCTTCTGTGCCGACTTCTTCCAGCCTGCTTGGAGATGCTTCTTCCTTGCCCCTTCTTGCTTGAAGGCAGCGACAATCAGGCCCTCATTTTCTTCAGTTTTGTAATTTTTCCCCCTCTGATTATTTGATAATTTATCTCCTTGTTCCTTGTGACATTCCTTTGCCTCGTCCTTCCTACTTCTGCTGTTTTTTCAGAGCAGCTGAAGGAGCTCAGGTCTGAGTGAGTCCCTGCCATGCTGGCCATGGCACTGGAGGTATGGATGTGGCCATAAATCCTGAAATTCAGATGGAGCTTGTCTAGAGACAGCCAGGTACTCATGGGGCTGCTCAGTGCAAATAACCAGTGATGTATCACTGGGTCGGGCTGCCGAGGTGCAGGGTAGGGGCAGATGAATAGGAAATCATTGCAGAAAGAAGAGGATGTGCTAGTTAGCCACCTCCATCCTCCACTTGTCTACAGCACAAAGCATGGAAAGGAGAGGGATGGGTTCAGTTCCTGGCACTTCACTTCCTGAGGCACTGGAGGGGCTGCGGCAAAGGCTGTTCCTGGTTTCTGGGGGTCTCTGTGCTCAGAGGCAGGGCAGATGGGTACGAGCAGTACCCACTGTGGCTATGCTGCCCATGGAGCTTCCACACACCCCCAAGGCTGTCTCTCCTCTGCCCATGCCCTGGACAGGCCACTGGCAGCCTCCACAGTCTCTTCATTGCATCCGAGTGTTTTATGGTTGCAAGTGGGTGCCAACACGAGAGAAACTGGGACTTTTTGGTGCCTTTAAGCACTATTTTGAGAGGGGCTCAGATTTCTGTCCCACTGTGCTGCCAACAAAGTTGACATGCAGATTTTCCACACTTTGGGGTCAGTCTTTTCCCAGAGGATGAGTGTCCCCAAAGGTTGGGGTGGCTGCTCTTTGGGCATCTTTCAGTGAGGGATGCACTGGAGCATCCCTCGGGGCCGGGGAGGTGCAAACCTGCCTGTCCCTGCTCGGCTGCTGCAGAAGCTGGAGGAGGAGGAAGGGGAAATGGAAAGATGAACTGCCTGGCACCACGGCTGCCACAGCCTCTGCTTTAGGAAATGAGCTGAAGGTAAGTTCCCTCTTCATACCATGGTCCCCTAAACTTACCAGCTTAGTGCCTGGTGCTGTGGATCTGGACGGAAGAACCTGTCGTGAGATGCTACTTTGGGTTGTGCAAGAAAGCCTGTGACTGGTTTGCGGTTAGTGAGATGGCAGGTAAGGGTTTTTGGGACTGAGATCACTTGTATTCTGCTCTCCGTGTGGATTGCCCTGCTCTGCAACTGCTGCCGTGCAGATGGCAACTGCTCTAACCGCTTCCTCCCAGTGCCCTCCAGCAGTTTAACCAGTGCTCCCCAGCAGCTGCAGTGGTGATTCCCAGGGTCAGTGTGTGACCACAGGACACACCAGCTGCCATGGGAGCCTCCTTCCCTGTGAGCATGGCCCAATGCAACCACAACCCCAGGGGCTTCTCCTTCCCCCACCCACCCACTGCTCTCCCGTGGCTCTCCCAGTGGCCGGGCAGCAGGGACTGTCCCCGTCCCCAGATGGGAGAACTCTGTGTCTGGCTGGGGCTGGAGGGCAGCTGCTTGATGGAGGCAAGGCATGTCCCAAAAGGTGCCTGCTAGCTCTCCCTCGGTTCCTCTGCTCTTCTTGCTGCCTCTTCTTGTTCCCTGCACACCCAGTGTCCCCATAGTGCACCCTTTGCTCCTCCAGGTACAGCTCCTGGTTGCAGCCTCCTGCTCTCTATGCTCAGCTTTGGCAATCCTTCATTTCACACCCCGAAGGGGTGCTCTGCTAGTGTGGCCTCGTGTCCCTGGGGCCACATTCACTGGACTCTGGCTGTTGTTATTCTTTGCTAATTGTGAACCCAGTGAATCTTATAAAGGGTCTAGAATAAAACCCAGCTGCAAGTTAGTGTGCTTAGTGGTATGATAGCAGGCAGCATCTTATCCCACCTTCCCCAGGTTGGAGGAAGTTCCTAGGGAATAAATCTGGACCACTGGTAGCTTTTGGTGGGCTGTGATGTGGCCTGAAATGTCCCTCTGGGGGGGGAAGGGAACAGTTTAAAGAGTGATTTAATGGCTTTAAGGTGTTTGGGACAGGCAGGACCCTTGTCCATCTTTGCAAGGGAGCACCCATCTGCGTGGAGGCTGCAGGGGAGTGATGCAATGTAGGAGATCAGTTCCTGACAGCTGGGACTGCTGCTGGGTTGGTAACCTGGGGGGTGGGGGGGGACAGCAGGACACAGGGGAATGCGGGACCCGGGCACAGCGCAGCAGGCAGGGGATCACAGCCACTGCCGTGTTTGAGAGCCAGCTCCAGAGGTACCACTCCTCAGGCAGGGCTTGTGAACACGTTTCAAGGCTTGGCTGCTGCATCAGTAGCTCTGGGATCAAATGGGGGCACGTTGTCTGCTTTGGGTACTTTGTGAACAATTAAACTGCAATTTGTGCTAGCATGAATGCTCTTACTCACAACGTGATGACAATTAAATGAAGTGCAATGTTTAATGACCAATATCTCAGTTTCTAGAGGGTGATTGAGATTTCTTTTTCACTCTCTGACACAAGTTTCTTTAAACTGAAGCTCTACTAAGAGGAGAAGGGAATGATTCATTTAAGACGAATCACAAAACCTTGCCAGTTCATTTCGGTGCGTGCTCTGTGTTGCTGCTGTTTTGCTGCTACAGGTTTTACTATAGGTCTGAAAGACCTTCCACTGTGCAAAGAAGGTTTATTTCTGGACACTGAAGCAGTGACCCGCACTAGAAACTGCAAACACAAAAGGACAGCCTGACTGTGCAAGGTGGTGCTTTCACCAGCCGCTGCTGATCGGGGTCAGGCACACCACGGGAGAAGACCACAGCAGGTCCCCACTCTCCCTCTCTCCTCCCCAGATTTTCCAGCTGTGGTAGGTGATTTAAGGTTAGTGTTCCTTCATTTGTTAATGTAGTTGTTGCTATAAAAAACCAGACATCTCACAGGCAGCGGTGAGAGGAAGTGCAAATTCAGCCACAAGAGATCAGGTACATCACATTCCTGCTGGTGGTTGTATCTTCATGTATTACAACAGACTCAAGAACAGTCAGACATCTCTTTCTCTTGACCCTTGTGTCCAGCACAAGTAGCTCTCCAGTCCCAGCAGGACCTCTCAGGTGGTACTACAATGCCAATTCCTTAGGAATGATTTGATACACTAACAGGTTGAGACTATTAACCATTTCCAACAGTAAATAGCATCGGTGATATTTTTTTTTTTTTTGCTCTGAGCAAAAAAACTTTACCCTGAGCTGCTACCTGTAGGAATTTGGGTCTGGTGTAACTGTGAGTGGCTGATGCCCATCGTCACCTTCAGGATAATGCTCCTGCAAGGTCAAGAGAAATTATTATACCTTTGCCACCTTCTATTTTAGCTTCAAAGGACTCCTTACAGCTCCAAAGTATTATGAAAGCCATCTTTGACTAGACTAAACTTTGAAGCCGCATCATTCACCGTTTTATGTGCCTGTGATCAGTGTTTCTGTGGTGAAGACACAACAACATCCTCTTTCTGTTTTAACCCGGCCTGGTTGATATTTCTGCATTCAACATTTTCATGCTGTCTATGTTACACCCTACGCTTCTAGTTCTTTTATTTGTGATTGAGAAAACTTTTGTATCACATCGATAACACATTCTATTTAAAAGAAAAAAAGAACTTGCTTTGTGTTTTTTCGTCATCATCATCATCCCCCCTTCCCTCCCCAAATGATTTAATTTCTCTGCTTTGACACTAAACAAAGTTTTTCTTCTTTTTTAAGGACATTAACTTACTGATTTCTACATGAAAATTTCACTAGCATTAGGACAGCTCATTAGCATGCACAGCTATAGCGCAGGATGTTTTATTTTTTGACAGCTGCAGCTTTGTAAACGTCTCTAAACTGTGGGGAAAAAGCAGCCATTTTAGTACATAAGTGGGCTGCACTACAAACAGACACATTTCCCCAGCAGAAACCGATCTGCAAAATATTGCTGCTTTGCATGCAATTAGAAATGAGATTGACTACTATATCTTTAATTAAATATGCTAAGTGAGTGGATCAAAAACCACCAAGCTGACAAAATGAAAGTATCCTTGATCTACATCTAAATATACATTTTTCAAAGGAAGACATAGCTTTTAATCCTGCTTTCATATTCCAATAGCTGCCATTGATTTCAGCCTGCTTGCTTGCATCTACTGCTGTTGAGAAGGAGTCCTCGATAATATGTAATTTTTCATTACAGCTGTTTTTTCCCCCAGAGATGTATGGATGGAAGGATCTGTGGTCACCTTGTTGGATTTGTGCTTTTGTCACTTTTGCCATTCAATGAGCGACCCAGAATCTCCTGCCCCTGAGAGTGAGGTTTCACCTGCAGGACACAGTTGGTCCTCCTTATTCCTCAACAAAACCTTCTGGAGGCTTACGCCAGTGTGAAAGGGACTTCACAAATGCCATGTCAGGTGTGATGCTCTAGAGCCTGTAAGCTCTAGGAGAGCAGGAGAGATGGTGCTCTTCCATCAAGCTAGTTGAAAGCTGTGTACGGTTTGAGAACTGCATCAGTGCTGTTAGCTGAAAATAGTCTGGTGCTGCTACATCACCACTCCGATGTTAAAAAACAACTGCTGCCACTAATGAGATCATCTAGGGAGAGACCATTTCATGTGCTGCATCCCTTCTTTATCAAGTGGACAGAGAAGCTGAGGAGGGACCTCTCTCCCTGTGTAAAATACTGTGATGTATCAGCATTACGAAGGTCACGTTTTGCTAAATGCCCAACACAGCACCACATTCCTTCCCAGAAATTGGTCTCTTGATGGCCAGTTTGCATTTTAAACAAATTTCTGGCATGACTCAGAGATGTGTTCTTAAATGGATACCCCTTCAAGTTCAGTTTTCCATAGGCATCAGCTGAAATGTATAAATAATTGAAAATTTAATGGTTGGAGTTATTCAGTAGGAAATGGGTTTGTTAACTTTGGGTAAGACGTTGCAATGGAGACCTTTGCCCTTCTGTTTCTAGCCAATGTCATCCAGGTTGGAGATCCTTTGTCACTGTTTGTTATTAGATAAACTAGACACACAGAAACAGCTAGATACACCTCCTTGATACATACACTCAGTGTTCTTAGGATGATAACAAGGCCACAACTTTGCAAAGTCTGCTTAGGTCACTGCTTTTGGGGCAAAGCCATGGTTTTGGCTCAGGACACATTATGTATCTCAGACAGAACGTGCTGGGATCAGACTTGTCCTCCATTCTTTCAGTGATGCACAAATATGACCAGCCAGTCCCCAGCCTACTGGGATGAAGAGTGTCCTCTTGAAAACAAGCATGCATCCTTCTTGGCCCTTTCGATGTAATTTATAAGAGCAATATCTAAAACTTAGGCTTCCTGGCTGCTTTCCCCCATTGCATGCCCGTTCTGTGGCTGCCAGCAGCCAGCTGGGTTTGCAGGGTGATTTCCCTGTGGTTTAGGGGGATGGTGGCTGGGATGGGTTCGGTGGCTCTTGCTTCAGTCCTTGGGCTGGCAGGAGAACCATGGCTGGTGGCAGAAGTCCATGCATCCTTCCTTCAGTGACTCGTTTTGTTTAGCTGTGCTCTGGAGGGATGGAGTGCAGCCATACAGGGCCCATGAGGGACAGCAGAGAGTGGTGTGAAGGGCTGATATCAGGTGAGCTGAAGCAGACTTTTTTCATAGACTTTAAAGTTTCTCATATAATTGGTAAGTCATTTTGGTTTTAGCATCAATGCTTTGGATACACCATAGCAGAGAATTTTCCCATTTTAATCTCTTCTTGTGTACATCCTTTGTTTCTTTTTTTTAGGTTGGGTTGTTTGTTGGTTTTGTTTTTTTTTTTTTCTTTAGTTTTGAATATCCCACCTTTAGTTTGATAGTTCAGAGAAGGTCCCTTTTTTCTATGGTATGAGATGGGAAGAACAGAGGTTCCTGGTCTGTCTGTACCAGACATTACTTCATGTACCTTTATTCTGTCTCCCTTGTTTTTCTCTGAAGATAATAATCCAAATCTTTTCAATCTTTCATGAATTGCCATGCCCTTGTTCCTACCTGTTGCTCTTCTTTGAACCCTCTGAAGTTCCCAGTCTCTTTGAGGTGGCTGGAGATGGCTGGACCACAGCAGTCTGCTTGAGGTTGTACCTCAGATCTATGTCAAGATATTCTATCTTTTTATTGTTCTTCATCCTATTTATCTGCTTGCTTATTTTGTCTGCACACTGAAAGGATGAAGTTGTCAAGCTTTCTGTTGCACAACAGAAAACAAGGCTGGGTGACACTTCGAAGCAAAGGCAATGATCTTGGTTACTTCCTAAAGCATTCCTTGTGTATTTGTTCCATCTGTTCCTAAAGACCTCTGGTGACTCCACAGCACTATAGGCCACCCCAGTATTTTGTGACCCTTGCTATCTGAAAGGCAGAAAAATAACTAACCTAAAGCTTCCTTGCTGCAATTTACCTCTTGTATACCTCCCATGGGCAGGGAAAACAGCTTTTTCCACTTGTCTGCGCAATGGTCTCTTACATATTTGAAGACTCTCATCATGTTTCCCCTTTAGCATTCACCTCAGGAACAAGTGCATTTCATTTACACCTTTTTGGTCATGTTTTCTAGATATCATATCATTCTCACTGTACTCTTTGACTGGGCCATGTCTTTCCCAAATCAGACACAATTCTAGCTGAAATCTTAACAGTGCTGTGTAGACTCAACAGAAACAATTCCTTAGCATCTTACAAGGTATAAGCCAATTCATACATAGCAGCATGATGGACACTTGTGTTTTGTGACTGCATGATACCAGTTCATGTCCAGCTTGTGAACAACTGTGCTGCCCTACTAAACCATCTTCTGAAACACTGCTGTCCTGTAGCTCAGCTGTAGATTCAGTGCGGGTCCTTTCCTATGTCCTTACTGAGCTGAGTCCCATTTTCTCCAGCTTACTCCTCGACGATCAAAGGGAGGTTGAACCTGGACCACAGCCATTCTTGCAGCCAACTCCAGCTCGGTGCAATCTGAAAATTTAGCAGTCTTCATCCTCCAGCCGAAGCACTGAAAATCCTGGTACAAGTCCTGAGCAATTCCATTCAATGCATCCTTATACTTTGAAAGAGTGTAAGAGTCATAACTACTCTCAAGAAAGGTTTACTAATTAGCTCTGCATTGGCCTTAGAGAAATTTCATCCAGACCACTGCTCATTAGAAAAATGAAGCATGTGAGAAAATGACTTAACTACAGCTTTACCTTCGTGCCTTTCCTGCCATGAACGTCCCCACCTGAAGCTGAACCTTGTACCACTTTTCATTTGTAAGGTAGCTTAGCAGTTCGCCTTCTCTCTTAAACGCCCAACTTCATGCAGCTATAATGAACTTGGCCATTACATTGTCCATTCACTTAGCTTCTTTGAAGGTGTCCGAAGTTCCCTTAGTCCTCTCTGGGGCTTGGCTAACTTAGTAAATTCATACCTATGTCTTATATATATCATACGTATTTAGCATCCATCTTTTCCTAATCTGTACTGTAACAAATAACATGAAATGGATTCAGGCTTCATGGCTGAGGCCTTTGTTGTTGACCTGATGCCCCACTGAAAAGAGACCACCTCACCCTCCTTTCTGCTTTCTGTCTCCTTGACAAATTCTGACATCAGAAATTGTCAAATTTTAGAAGATGAAGTAAACTTATGTTTTTCCTTATTCCTTACCTTACTGATACAATATATAATTCTAAGGGAATAGTGAGATCTGGTTTTCTTTTACAAAACCATACTTGCTGAAACACGATCTTCCAAAAGTTTTGAGAGACCATTCTGACCAATTTGTTCAGCTTCTGACATTCATGGGTAAGCTCTATGAGTAGAATGGTTAATAGCCTGCCTTGTTCCAACATTTCCTTATTATTCTGATGCAATTTTGGAGAGTACTACCAGAGGAGACCAGTAAAGGGAGGGTAACCCTATGATATTTTTTATTATAAGACTGCAAAACCCTAAACCCTTCCTTTTTTTTTCTGTGTTGAGCAATCAACTTATGAAGTTCCAGCCTTTTAAGGCTTTTTTACTTTTTCACTTCAAGAATCTCTCCCTGTTTAGTCTTCAAGGTCCATTTGTGCCCTTCTCACTTTCCCCTTCTTAACTGCCAACTGAAATTTGAGATTTTCCATTTTACTGGCTTTCATAGATTCAGATTTCCATACTCTGCCGACTTTCCTATTGGCTCAAATAATGTATGGAAGTGTCTCATTTAGCACAATGGCTTGATCCTTGTCACCCTGGGAATGTGCAGCCTCTCAGGCTTTGTTGTTTTCAGCAGTATCCATGTCATCTCCAATAGGCTTTATTATTATTATTATTTATTATTTATTTTTAGTTTTCCTGTTTGAACTTTAGGTTAATTATGTATCAATCTCCCATCCTTATCACTGCATCAGTCTGGTATCCTACCTGCTCTTTGAATCTTTTGAGCCTGACTTTTAATAGGGTAAATGTTAAGACTCGTGAAGAGGTGTGAATCTGAATTTAAGATACAGCAGTTGCTTTGCACAAACTCTCCAAATTCTCAGTGCATGTTTTGTGGGGTGGTGCAGCCTGCAGCACTTTGGTGGAAACTTACTTAAGACACAAAGTAGGTACGAAGTAGCTGGTTACTCTGCACTGAGTAGCATCTTTTGAATTAGATCCACTATAATACTCAAACTAAAGAACTCAGCTGAAGTGAGGCACTTGGGAAAGATTAAGATGAAGTAAGTAAAGGTGTGACATTAAGTTGCATCAGTTAAAGCTCACCAAATCCTTGTGTGGGTGCTCTCTCTTTTACAGATAAAATATCCCTAGTTTCCTTTAGAATTAAGCCTTTCAGAATTAAATGTAAAATGTTCATTCTTACTTTTCCATCTGCAGTTAGTTCAACGTAAATGTCTCAGGGAGACAGCCAATCTGAGTTAAGAGTGGATGGTTTTCTGCTCTGCTTATGACTTGTGTTTTAAGGCAGAAAAATAATTGCTTCTCTAAATTCTGCCTCATTGTGTCACTTGGCAATTTATGTTAGGTAGAGTACTACATTATCATCATTTTTGTTGCTTTTTATGCCTATTAAGCATGGGACATTAAACATCCTCTTTTCTTTTAATCTGGAGATTCATAATGCTAATTTTCCAGGAATGTCGTGTGGGACTGAGTCAAACGTATTACAGATATGTGAATGTCTTGTGTCTACACAAAGCCACCTTGACTGACACTGACTTGCTGTCTTTTTTTTCAGACAGGTATATCTCTCATCAAACCAGTACTTTTCTCTGGGATTTGGGCGATATCTTCAGCTCAAGTTTTAAAGCACTTCAAGCTGCTTTATTATTGTAAAATAAATGAATGAGTCAAGTCAGGCGTGTTTGTGGCATTAGAAACTAATCTGATATGAGGGTTTCTTCAGGGCTCAGGTCGAAGTGGAACAGTGTTCTCCTCTCAATAGATCTGGGAACAGAAAAGGTTCAGAAATGAGGAAAAGAGCCAGGTGACTCTCATTCACCCTCTCCTTCTGACCAGTGTTTTCCGTAATTAATGATTTTTGTTTACAAGCATGCACAAGTCTTTTGAGACGTACCATATCGCTGCATTTCTTGACATTAGTTCATGCCAGGGCAAGCACACCATACATCTATGTGACTGACAGCATTCTGATTGATTCCTGATCTGCTGGCACCATGGGGCAATGCTGGCTCAATTGAGTCAGACTTACATGGGATCACAAATTGAAAGCCTGCTCTTAAAAAAAACCATAATTAAAACACAAATTCAGTCAGGGATGTTGAAATGAAGAGGAACAATTTACAGACAACGTGAGTAGATGCTCAGACAATGGACTCATTTGATTTTCTGCACTGAATATTCGTGCTAGTTAAAGCCCTGGTGAAATATTTGAATTTAAAAAAATAGATGGAAGGCAATTTTCTAGCTTTAAATAGCAATCAGTCCCTGGCTGCATCCACTGTTGAAATGTCAGGTATTCATCCAGGCATTTCTGAAGCATTGTTTATTATATCACTGGCACATACTAGTATTAACCAGGACTGCAGTGAATTTAGGGCCCAACAGAGGAGGGGAGGAGAGAAATCAAAGAGGGCTTTTAGGTTTTCTTCCTCATTCAGTATCCCACAGCTCCATTTAATTCAGTGAGATATCTGCATTTTTGAAGCTACACGTGCTTGGCTGTGTTGCTGAACAGGGAATGAGATATGAATCTGCACTGAGGGCTACCCAGTGCTTATCTCCACTTCTGTGGCCACAAGCCATTTGCAATAAACCAGTTTGTATTTACTACTTTCTCCCCACCCTGGGTTTAGTGCTAGTGATGGTTACTGTTCCTTTGTGCAGTTTTTGTCCAAGGGCTTCCAGGCAAAACTGCAGGTCCATGTCCAGCATGAAGACTGACACGGGCAATGAGGCTTAAATTTTTACATTAAAAGAATATCCCGAGTGGGTGGGGGAGAACACATCTCTTATCTCTCCGAGTCCAGCTAATCCCATCCTGCACCAGTTATTAAATTCAACTGTTTGATAATTCTACAAGCGCAGCAAAGGCTGGTTTAGCACTGCTTGGGAAGATGAATTGTGTATTTCCACACCTTAACATCCCAAGTTTTCTCTGACTTTAAGAGTTAGGCGAAGTGGCCAGCTCAAAAACCTACCAAACTGGTGGACTTCTCTCTCAAATTCCCAGACTGGATCTTTCCAGACCAGTTGTCGCTTCACTAGAAGCTACTGGCTTGATGCACACATTTTTACATCCTTCAGTTTGCCATGCAGGAGGTCAGATGAGATGACTCCAGAAGTAACTGTGTAGAACAAGCAGAACTACTTCCTGTTTAAGACCTTTTAAAACACATAGATGGTCTCCAACGACTCCCAAAAGTCACTCTTTTTAATACACTGCCAACTTGTGCTTCCTATTTTTCTCGGTTTCTGAATTTATAGAGAAAAGGGGAGGGGGGAGTAAGTGTCTTTTATTTTCTATTATTTATCTCTACTTAAAAAAAGGAGACTGAAACGTACTCAGCTCCACCCTGTGTTCACATTGCCTTTTAGAGGGTTTCTCACGGGTGGGCAAATTCTGGAATTCAGAAGGGAGAGGGAAGACTGTATCAAAGACCATTAAATTTTTCCTTAGGGAAAAGCAGAGTTTGTCTGCCGTTTAAAGAGCGGCATAAATTAAAAAAAAAAAAATACAGGTCAAAATGCAAGTGCTCCTTTGAGCTTCTCAAGCTACTGACTTTATGTATTCCTTTTTTATTTTATGTCAAAATACTAATATTAATAAATAAACACTGCAGAATTAAACATGTGATATAAATGTCAGTGCTGCAGCTGTGTGACCTGGTGAGGCACTACCATCACTTGAAAATCCGGCTGGCGAAGTGGTGAAGGTCCAAGGTCTGCCCTGTTTCTCCGCTACCCCTGCCCCGGCGGGGGGAATTCCAGACTGACAAAGCACCGCACGCTTCTCACTGAACTTGACAGTTTGTAGGTGCTCAGTTCCTCTGAAAACAACAGAAAACTCCACCACAACCCAAACTGACATTTGAAAATCGAAGCGTGTCTTGATTAAGGTCATAAAAGAATGGGAGGAGAGTACTGAACAGAATATGCTGAGTCTCACATCTCCGCTGTGAACACGAGTCTCTTTCTTCTTCCTATTGCTCTGCTAATTGCCAAACAAAATTTTTTGAAAAGCAGGTTCCAATTGATGTGTCCTTGGAGAAAGACTTGAGCTCACCCTGCAGAAAGCTTTAATTCCTCAGTGTATTTTAAAATAAGGTTTTAGTGCTAAGCTTCCTGACTCAGACTTAATGAAATTCGAAAGATATTTTTTTTTGACAGGTAAAAATGAATAGAGCTACCAAATTAATTGTCTTTGAAAGAAAAGAGAAAAAAAATCAAAGCTGCACAAATGTACATCTTCCCTCAGTTTCTAAAACTCTATTTTTGGAAAATAAGTTTCCCATTTTATTCAGCGAGCAGGTTAATGACACTTCTTGTGTTTATGTAAAACTGTAGATGACTGCATGAATTGTTGCCACATTTTATTAACTCCTTCCTCTGTTGGTACCGATCATGTACAATTATTTTGAAATACACTTATTGCATCGTCAGGGCAGGACCTTCAAACTGGGTCTTGAAGTCATCAGTATTTTATTCTTAATGCAATTTATTACCCTGTAACTGGGTGGCAGAACCTCTGACCTGCATAAGGATGTAGGGCATTATTAATGCATCTCGTTAGAGGAACGAGAAGCCCTACACAAAGCTGACTCAGCGTGCAGAAGCATCTCGCTCCTAAGAGGACCCGAGCGAAGGGTGCACACCTGGTGGTGGCGACAGGGTGATCCTGTGGGACAGCCTGGGAACAGCCAGGCTTGTGGCACCAAGCTCTGGGCTTGGAGTGACTCACCCAGCCAAGCCCCACGAAGCTGGTGAGTTTTGCCCAACGGAGCTGATGCTTTTGGCTTCGTCCCAGTGGAGGCTTGAGCACATGGCTCGATTCTGGGCGAGTGACACCCAGCTGAGCGGGGTTCCAGTGCGCCGCAGGGCCAGAGGCTTTGTTTAGAAAAAGGTGGAGAGGTTGGCAGCCTGTGACAGAGACAGAGCCGAGATGCAGGAGGATCATAGAACCATAGAATGTGTCAAGTTGGAAGGGACCCTCCAGGATCATCGAGTCCAACTCCTGTCCCTGTGCAGGACACCCCAGGGTCACACCATGTGCCTGAGAGCATCATCCAAATGCTGCTTGAGCTCAGGTAGGGTCGGTGCTGTGCCCACTGCCCTGGGGAGCTGTGCCAGTGCTCCACCACCCTCTGGGGGAAAAACCTTCTCCTGATTTAGTTTTCTAATGCAACACAAGTCTAGTATCAATAGAGAGCCTAAATATCAACCCTGAGACAAGATCACTTTTCCATTTGGATTAATTTGTGCATGTCTTCTGGAAAGCAAAGAAAGTGGAATTTTATTTGTTTATTTGAGAATTAGGGGAAAAACAAAACATTTTTTTTCTTTATTCTTTTTTTTTTTTCCCCCAGAGCACAAAATCAGGGCAGAAACTCTAAGCCTTCTAAATTTCCAGCTCTTCATAACATACAGCCACAGAAACAGAGTCACAGAATCCTAGGGG
>VZRW01005842.1:82531-145399 GCA_013398125.1 Aegotheles bennettii | reverse complement strand
GATTCTGTGATTCTGTGAGGTGAAGGGGGACAGAGGCAGCTCATTCTCTTTCAGTGTTTTCCTAGACCAGGTGAACACAATAAAAGCAATAAAGGGCAACCTGAAATTGTCTTATTCACCAACTTCTCCTCTAGCTGGCCAGCAAGGAAACCCTTCTGATCACACCATCTAACAGCCCATCTGCCACCCCTTCCTGCTAACAGAAGTTACAATACAGCAGTATCTATGCTCTTATGATCCCTGAAGAACATTACTAAAGAAGCCAATGGAAGGACATTAAGAAGTCAGGAGTACCTTCTAGTGACATTACTACACTTGAGGTGCTTTCTCAGCTTTCTGGGTGACCTAGTGTCAGAGGTTTCCCTAGTACCTAAGTCTAACCCTTTCAACACAGTGCCTTCTAGAAAGTCTGAGACCATGGTGATGCAGGCTGCATCATATCTGACTATTACCACAAAGCATTCTGGAACCAGGGGTACTCAACATGCTTCTTCAAAAGCTGTGTGGCGTGGATATGGAGCCCACCTCTCCCACTGGGGAGGTCATGCTACTGGGCCTGTGCCATGGTGATCATCAAAAGCAATCGTAATTGGTATTTCCATATGGTAACCCAAATACTGCATGATTGATCCAGCTGCTCCTGCTCCTCCCCTGTGAACATGGGTGACAAAGCTGCTTTAAGGATCAGAAGAGATAAAACACTTGCATCCTGCAGCCCTCCCACCTTAGAGAAACAACATGGGATCAAGCTGGAGGCTGCTGCTCCACAGTTGCTGGGTAAGAGCTGAAGGTGGGTTTGTCAGACTACCAGACTACCTTAGCAACCATGTATGCACTTGGGGTGTGCCAAGTCAGTCTCAGCACTCCATGCTGCCTCTCTCTGCCTGAACATGCCTGCCAGGTCACATTCTCCCTTGAGAATTACTGTGCTGTAATTTTTTGTTCTGTTTTGCTCTGTTCTGCCCATCAGCAGGTGAGCCCCACACCTTCTGAGCAGCTTTTGAAAGTGACCTGGACCAGCCATGTCCATTCAGACAGCCAGTACATCT
Organism: Aegotheles bennettii; assembly: GCA_013398125.1. Lineage (NCBI taxonomy): Eukaryota > Metazoa > Chordata > Aves > Caprimulgiformes > Aegothelidae > Aegotheles > Aegotheles bennettii. The sequence continues at coordinate 144,350 of VZRW01005842.1, read as the reverse complement.
CATCTCATCTCATGCTCTGTGAGCTGTGACATATTGCTGAGTTGTGAGAGCACCTTCTCAGGACACAGTGCGGGAGCCAAGAGCCTAGGAAGGGAGGAGAAAGGGTGTTTTGCCCTAGTTGAACAAACCAGTCTGCTCGGACAAGTACCTAGAAGTCAGTGGTGATTGACTTTTTAGGTACAGCCCCTGATGGGCCTAGGGAGGCAGATGAGGAAGGCTGACCTCTCAAAGTTCTGATTATCTCTTGATTATGGTTTCTTTCCTCACCTTGCCTGGAGAGATGCTGGCAGGTGGCAGAGCTAGTTAGGACTCCTTCCATAGGACTGCCTTGTGTTATGGGAGTGTGCATGGTGTGGACAGTGTGTGTAGTGAAAGCTAAACGGGCTTAGCTGCAAGGGATAGTGGTATCTATGGCAGTAGGTGCCCTCTCAGGGATGCACTGAAGACCAGCGAGAGCCTGCTGGAGACACCAGGCTGGGCAGCAGCTGAGAAGACAATATTCATGCTCCAGCCTGAGGCCATCTTGCATGTGCAGTACTCAGGAATGTTCTGAAAAGGTTGTGTCACTCCGAATATTGTTAATATTACCGTGGGAGTGTCAAAGTTAATTGATCTGGAAGAAAATAAGCTTTTTAAAAAGTATTACTGTTCTTCGGAGCTATTTGGAGATTTCTAGCACAAACTGTTCAAAGCATAAACTGTTGCTTTGAAATCCAGCACAATTCAGTGCAGGATATTTTGTGGTTCATGGAGCTGTACAACAAGCAAACAAATAGGAATAGTTCTCATGGCTGGGAGCCTCCTAAAATGGATCTGACATCAGTGGGGAATGCTTCTATTGAAGAACTTCCTGATCCTTCTTTAACCAGAGGTTTCTAGTCCCTTTATTTTGTACATGCTAAATCAACTATTTGTATGGTCAGTAAGGCAAGATTGAGCAGGTAGGAGTAGGGTGGCAAGCAGTCTTTTAATACAATAGTAATAAGCTAAACAAATTACCTTTGTAGTGGGTGTAGTGTAAAAGTTGCTAATGTTAGTTGCTGTTCAGCTATTGATGGATCAGTGGCTCTTTTGTTCCCATATGCCTATCTTAGAACATTCTAATCATCATTGCATTATAAAGCCTCCCATTTTATTTTTTCTTTAGAGTATAGATATTGTAACTTGCATTTAATGCAGAAAAAGAGTGAACAAGAAAATATTTCAGAAATACTTTAATAGCAAAGTATTAATTGGTAATGATTGTTTTGCAATTCAGATATTCTTTGCTTACTATTAAAAAGCTTCAATTGCCTTTAGATATCCTAAGTGATTTAGAGAAACAGACAAATGATTTAATTTTGATTTTGTTTTATACTCCAATGAAGCAAACAGCAGATTTGGAACAAGCTGCTTGCTAGACCTTGGAAATTAAACTGCTCTTTTTATTGGGCACTGGTAAAGCATCTCTGCCTTTCCTGATGGCAGACAAGCCTGAAATACATTGACTCATGCTTGTTAGGGCTCCATCAAGCTCCTTTTATTTCCTTGATTACGATTCCAGTGCTGCCACCCAGGCAGGAGCTCTTGCTTTGATTTCCCTTGAAACCTGTGCTTTCCAGAGAATGTCTCCCCTCCAGAACCTGGAGTGAGTTTACATTGTGAGAGCCCAAGTTACAAGGCTATGACTTGTCTCCAGAAGGCTGTTTAATGCGGGACACTGAGGCTTGTTCTTACCTCATTTAAGTGAGGGTCTGCCTGTATGTAACATAAGGTGAGATCAGAGCAGGGGCTTTGGGAGACAGTAGTAGTCTAATTTTAGCTTATAAATCTAACTGGTTTGCTAAGGCCATTGGTGAAAGCAGTGTTTTGATGCCTGAATCTGATACTTTGAGGCACTCTTATTCGTGTCATTCTTGGTCCTTAGTAAGTTTTTGCAGGTCTCAAAGGCCGTAGTCAGCAGATTTTTAAGAACCGCGGCAGCTTCAGGAGCGTGAAGCACTCACCTAAGTACCTTGAGTAATCATGAGTGCTTTTTATCTGGCTTACTTAACGTACTCTAGGATAAGATGTTTAAAGGCAGACTTCTTGCTTACGTGACACTTTTTCAGGCTCTAAAATTGCTCTTAATGACCTCTTTTCACCTAATTAGCTTTAGTTCTCGTACCACTAAAATAGCGGTAGTATATTTACTTTTATTTCTTTCTTTAACTTTAGTTCAGGTTTGCGCAGGCTCTCATTCTGCCTTTATCACCATGTTATCCCAGTGTCTTCTGGTGAGGCATAAAGCAAAAGCACTAACATCTGAACATCTGCCATATGTAGTTTATTCTTTCTCATCTCTTTTGCTTAGAGAAGTAAGTGTATGTTCAGTATACTGGTTTACTTTGGTAGGGTTTCTTAGTTTGTGATAAAGAGGGTGGAGTCTATGCACTGAAAACAGCAAATGGTAATAGCTTCTTAAAAGCAAGGTGAAGTCAAGCCCCATCTAATATTATCAATAATTATATTTTCTTGATGAGATGCATCTTGCGGGCAGTCTGGTTATTTTCCCCAAGAGTGAATGACTAAAAGGTTGTTCACTGGAATTACTTCTGTCTTTTAAAAAAACCCGACAAACTGTGTTTCCTCTCTGAAGTGTTTCAAGAGTCTTACCAATGTGATTATGTAAAGATCAGCAGACAGCACAGTGGCAATCCAATGGGTTTTCTTGTTTTGTTTGAAGAAAAGCATACAATAAAAGAATATTCCAATCTTGGTGTTTCACGGGACATGTTATTTGGTATTTCTCTTGATTTTACAAAATTTGAGTGAAATCCCAGACTCTGCTAAATCTGGCTTATGTTCTTCGTATCAATGTTGCCCAAAATAGAGTCTATTTTCTGACATGAGAATATTAATTGTTGGAGAGTCTCTTCAGTTACTGGTGAGAAAACTGTTACTTGTTCCAAATTTGTGGTTTTTGAAGATCCAGTTGTCACAGTTGCTGCATCTTGGTAATGAACTGAGCACTGCCTAAATCTGTGGGGCTTTTAAACTGATGTGCTTGTAACTTCCCTCTTTTTTGCTCTGACTCACATCTTGGGTGTTAAATTGTGTAACCTGCCAGCAAATTGCCTACTATGAAAAATGTAGCTGCAGGGATTATTATTAAGTATGTCTAATAATTTTCATATTTTAGTGATCTATTTTTGGATCATTATGCAACCTACTACTCATTGGGACTAGGCAGAAAGGGATAGCTGGATTGGATGTCCATAAACATAAACCATTTAGTGTGCTCAGCCAAGTGGTGGGAGTCCTCTGGGCACAGGTGCTCTGTTTAAAGCCGTCTTGCTTTGTAGCAAATTGCCGTGGTCTCCCCCAAAATACAAAGTTGTTTCCTCCCACCTAAATTTCTGGGCAGTGGGGACAGGAGGGCTTTCACCAGCTGCTGTCTAGCTGTCGGCAGGACCCTTCTGCAATCAGGTATACATGCCTCTATGCATAAAACACATGTATTTATGTTTGTGCCTGTAGTAGAGAAGGATTTAAGTGCAATTCAAAACAGTGTCAATACATGCTGGAAACTGCATAGTAAATCACCATATGTTCCAGAGGAAATGCCAAATGAAGTCATGATTGCTTTATGTGTGCACAGCTGACTGGCAAGCACAAAGGCAGACTCGTGATGGGGGATGCCATCATATGCTTTTCTTCTTCTTTGCTGTATCGGAGCATGATTAGAGCCCATCTGCTTCCCTTAGTGCTGGGGAAGGGTAGGAAAACATTCAGCCCAAAGTTTTGCTGCTGGAGCATACACACCAGGAAGCTAAACCCAAGGAGCTCTCTCAGATGTGTTTGTTTTCCATTTCTTTTGAACTACAGAATTTTAAAAATTGCTTTGAAATTGTCTTAGTTCTGCGACTTGTACTGCTCTGGCTCTACGTTTGTATGATGACAGCCTGATGTTTGCTAGCTGTAGTTTGCAGACCAGGCATGTCTGGGAACAAACCTCAGCCCTGGGTGCCGGTTAGACTGGCTAATACAGTGGGGAGGGGGCATTAGGCTTCTCTGTTCTTTTTACCTGTGCCAGCACAGAGTATTTACTACCTCACTGAAGCCCTAAGTGCAGGCATAAGAGTGGTGGTATTTGCTGACACGTTTGGCAATCTGTTTGGTTTGCATTTTTTCTAAGCTCTTTAAGGATACTTGAAATATCTGATAGAAAGTCGTAGAAAAGACTAATGACTTCTTTTTTTTTTTTTTTTCCCTTTTTTAATTAAACCCGATTTGTTTTAACTACGGTAATTTAGCTTTCTTCAAACTAGATACCTATGCGGATTGCAATTGCTGTACAACGATAACGTTGACTGCTGTGACACCTACTGGTAGAGCTCAGCTGAACAAGGGAAAGCCTGTGGGTTCTTGCTCTTTGCTCTTCCTAAGAATAATTCCAGGTAATGAGTTTGGCTCTTGGGGCAAACGCAGTAGGGATGGTGTCTCTTGGAAAGACTGACAGATCTTTTTTCAATACACCTCCTGCTACTTTGTACATTAAGAAACTCAGAAAACCACTCTTCTTTTCACTTTTAACTTCTGCCCTTTCCATCCCTAGTAGCTCTTTAATCTTCACCCTCTTTGTTTCATCTGTCTCATCTTTATTCAAATTTCCTTTTTATCATCCCTTAATAGTATCGGGAACTGCAAGAAAATCGCTTTGAAGTCTTCTCTGAATTGCCTTCCTTCCCTAGAACAGTTCTTCTTCATTATCTGTGATCATTTCTTTAGTGCTGGGGACCTATTATCATTCTTATTGCCCTGTTAGGCATTCTACTTTTCTGGGAAAGGTAAGGAGCCATTCATGCAACTCCTTCCATGAGATCTCAAACCTCTCAAATCTCTTCATGAGTATTGAGAAAAATTGAGCTTTTCTGTATATATAGAAATAAGAATGTTAGTAATTCACAATAAAAAAACAGCTTTGCATCTCCATTGTACACTGGAGAATGGATAGCATTTCATAACTGTAGGAAAAATTTCTGTGTGCTTTTTCAGAGGGATAGTTTTTCTGCACTCAAGTAGCTCTGCAATCTTCTCAAAATGGATTCTCCTGTTTGTGATTCTGGAACATACCATTAATCCAGAAAGTTACACAGAGGACTTCTCAGGTTGTTCTTTGAGCGACTTCTTTTGAAAGACAATTTATGTTCTAGAAGCTCAAGTAGCTTCAAGTAACTTAAAATTGTATGAGGTGTCTTGACCTGGTCTGGTAGTCCTCAGTGTCTGAGAGGGGGGAATTACTGCTGTCTCCCCTGTTTCTGGCTGCGTGCTTCTGTCACTTTTTTGGTGTTCAGCAACTCTGGCACTGTTCAGCCCCCATCTGCAGGCCCATTCAGTTCACTGACTGGGTAAAAAGAGAGATTATGGGTCCTGGAAATTCCAGTCTAATGAGCACCATTTGGTATCAGCAAGAGACAAGAGGTGACTGGGAAGCAGGACTAAGAAAGGAGCTGGAGTGAAAAACAAGTTGGTGAGGTCTTCCCCATTTCAGCAGCAACAAGCTGACAGATACAACTGTTGCATGTAATTTCACCTATGAAAATAAGGTTTGTCATCTCTTGCTGACTTTTTCCCCTCCCCGGTCTGTCCGTTCTGTGGAGTCTTGCAGTGAGCTGTGGGTCATGCTGCCATTTCTCCATCCCTTTAATTTTCTCTGATTCTGGGCATGGTGTTTTTAGTGTAGGGTCTGTTCCTTGTCTAGGGCATGTGACAATATGACCAACATGCATTCTCTCTCTTCTCCCTGGAGGGAGAGTTGGATATTCTCACTTTTCACTGTATATTTACATTAAATATATAATTACAATTATATTAGATTTAATTAATTTTTTTTGTATGCATGGCATTATTTTTATTAGAAAAGGCCAGGGAAAGAGCTATCAACTTTAGACTGAAGGTTGAAAGGTTTTTGAGGGTACTTTTTCTACTGGTATTTCTGACCCTTCAGGGACCTTCATGTCCTGCACAAGTAAACGTTGCCTTTACAGTACAAAGTGATTCTATACCAATGGACAGAGGATTTTGCAAGGATTTTGCCCTAGAACTGAAATGGTTTTAACATACCCCTGAAAGTTACAGAGCTGAGGAGAAAATGGAAAACTGAGCAAGATCTTACATTCCTTGGGAATTCAGTGGAAAGTTGAGGTTGCATATATGCTGTTGACACAAAAGATTATAGTACAGAGGATCTGCATCTACAGTAATTAGAAATTGTGCATCGTGTATCAGTCTGTTGTCTAATTAAGAATGAATTGAGATAGATGAATAAATAAGCTTAGCATCAGAGGGATAGAATCTCTATCAGACAGCTGAGATGGTCAAAGTGTTGCTCACAGTACAAGCTACTCCTGAGTAGATTGACTTTGCTATACCAACCAGAATAAGCTTATTTTGGTTTTCAACTTGAATAGATCTGGCCCAGAACACAAAATATACCAGTGATGGCTGTTTACTTGTCTGACACTGTTCCAACTCCAGACTTCATTTTTAAAAGTTGGTTTTGGGCAGTGAAGAGTGTTACTGCAAGGCGCTGTGGAGTTCCTGTTTACCTGTGCCCTCACTAGGGGTTGAGGACAGTGGCTGTGATGATAGTATTTCACTATTTCAATTTAGTAACAATAAAATGTTCTTAGCAAATTGAGACCCTCAGACCTGCCTATTGCTGCCTGCAAGGAGCAGTCAGCACATCAAATATACTGGTGTGAAGCAAAACAGGTTAAGGCAGAGGATGCATTATACCTGTTCTAGTGAAGGGGAATTAATCTCTCTGTCTAAAGGGTTGGAGTTACAGAAGAGGTCAGTACCTTGTGGGATTTCCTAAGCCTGTCAGAGCCCAGCTGCCCATAGAAGTCACTTAACCTTATTAATAATTTTACTCCACATATTTATTATTTTTGATCCCTTGACATTAAACAACTTGCCCAAGTTCACACAGGAAATCTGTGACAGACTCAGGAGCTAAACCCAGACAATCCAGGTCCTCGGGCACTTTTTGCTATGGCTTCTCTGTAAGCTAGATCCTGAAAAGGAGCCTATCAATCAAGTGGCACTTCCAGCAAGCCATAATACCTTTTAGACTAGACTAGACTACAAAGTAAACCTGCGTTCTGTAGCCATTTTTGCATAGTATTAGTGTGTCTTTTAGTGTTACATCACTGTAAACTGTCATGTGAAATCCTGAGCAAGTGCAGAGTTTTGCATCTGGGGAAGAACAACACCATGCACCAGTACAGGCTGGGGGCTGACCTGCTGGAGAGCAGTGTAGGAGAAAGGGACCTGGGGGTCCTGGTGGACAGGAGGATGACCATGAGCCAGCAATGTGCCCTTGTGGCCAAGAAGGCCAATGGCATCCTGGGGTGCATTAGAAGAGGGGTGGTTAGTAGGTCGAGAGAGGTTCTCCTCCCCCTCTATTCTGCCCTAGTGAGGCCACACCTGGAGTATTGTGTCCAGTTCTGGGCCCCACAGTTCAAGAAGGACATGGAACTGCTTGAGAGAGTCCAGCGCAGAGCCACTAAGATGATTAGGGGAGTGGAACATCTCCCTTATGAGGAAAGGCTGAGGGAGCTGGGTCTCTTTAGCTTGGAGAAAAGGAGGCTGAGGGGTGACCTCATCCATGTTTACAAATATGTAAAGGGTGAGGGTCAGGATGATGGAGCCAAGCTTTTTACAGTGACGTCCAATGATAGGACAAGGGGCAACGGATGCAAACTGGAGCATAGGAGGTTCCATGTGCATATCAGGAAAAATTTTTCACTGTGCGAGTGCCAGAGCACTGGAACAGGCTGCCCAGAGAGGTTGTGGAGTCTCCTTCGCTGGAGACATTCAAAACCCGCCTGGTTGCGTTCCTGTGTGATGTACTCTAGGTGACCCTGCTCTGGCAGGGGGGTTGGACTAGATGATCCTTCGAGGTCCCTTCCAACCCTAGAATTCTGTGATTCTGTGATCTCTGAGTCTTATTTTAATCACAATCCTATGCTTACCAAAGGACCCTTTGTACAGATGATTGACCTTGGCTTAATTATATACATCCACAGTGACTAATTTGTGGTGATGTCATTTATCTGATGGTAAAGTTTCAGAGAGTGAGGGACTGCAGTTTAATGTCACCGTTGCCTTGTGTTGTTTTAGCAGTTTGGCTTTGGCCTTGAGATGTGGTGAGGCACTGTGTCCTTTAGAGATTTCTCTATGGGCTGTCTGGAACTTCAGTCTCCTGCCGAGTTTGGGTACAGCTCCGTCAGTGAGGCAGAGCTCTGTCACCCTGAAGGAGCTCCAAGCAACACAGTTCTGCTGTCTCCAGTGGAGCCCCTATATTAAAATACTTTTTATTTATTTTGAATTCTTGCTGTGAAATTGAAAATTAATTACCTAGAGGAGGAGTGTCCAGTCTGTGAACCTCCGAGGACAGTTTGGTTAGTGCTGTACTCAGCTGTGGTACTGTTTCCTGAGTGCCCCACAGGAGCAGAGCAAGGGCTGGCTGGGTTTTCCCATGATGAGCTTCCACTCACTATCTTTCCCTAGGGTGTGCCTAATCTATTATAACTGGCTCATATATACCATACAGGAATGTGGTAGCATTCCTCATACCTTGGTGACTCTTCTCTCAGTTCACTTGTTCACTGAATCACAGATTGGTTGGGGGTGGAAGGGACCTCTGGAAGTCATCTTTTCAACCTCTCCATGCTCAAACAGAGTCACCTAGAGCAGGTTGCTCAGGACCATTTCATTAATCCTTAGTGACAATGACAGCCAGGAACCCACAGCAAGTTCCTGAGTCATGCCCAAGAAGAGAGCAGTTGGAAACAGACTGCACACAAGTCCCTGGCTGCCTGCAGCCCATTGCAACTTCCCACTTTCCTGGGGTGCTGACAGGACCCCATGTCATCTGTAGCCCTCTCTGCCCTGAGAATGAGCTGTGGGACCCAGGTGGCTGGTGAGATGGGGCTGCTCAGTGGGCATGCCTCCTGCTCACAATGTGAGGAGGTAGACAAATTTTCCTTCTCACACTAGGTCTCCTTCATGGCATTGTCTCTGCAGAGCTACAATGAAGAGTTTGTCAGCATGCCCGCTAAATGTTTGCAATCAGTAAATGGTAGTTGTTTGGCTTACATGCTCCCCATGTACTCAACGTCACAGAGACCAAAAATAGAAACGTGATTTTCTTTCTAACCTTGTGCGTCAGCCTGAATAGTAAGAGGTTTGTGTTGCATTCTTCTTCTGCATTACTGTAAAGATATCTGATTGAATCCCAAGTATTACTTATTCTATCAAAAATCACAATGGGATGCTCCTGCAATCTCTTATTGTTATGTTGATCTTCTTTTTTTGTAGTGCAAATAACAATCACTCATATAAATTTTGTGCCTGTTGCAGCATCTTCCTGCTTTCCTCTCAGATCTTTGTATGATGGCAGTGCATTGCCTATAAGCAGTGCAGCAAGGAAGGATTTTGATAAAGTCTGGGAGACTGCGCATAGCTTTTTCAGGTCATATATTTGCTTAGTAAGAATTCATAGGTCTATAAACTGTTAAAAATTAATAAATCACTCTTTCTGGATTATGTTCCTGCACAGAAGGAGTAGGTTTGGAGTAAAGTTCAAAAAGCTTGCAGAGACATATGGTGCCTCCTTCTAGCTCTTGTCTAGGGTTTGCATCATTGTATTAGAATTTGAAGATTACAGAACAACATGGTAGGAGCCATTTCGTATATCAAGATAAAGTATGTTAAGTTTAAATCCCCGACTTTGGGCTCCTTTCTCTTTTTTTTCCTTACTGAGACTCTTTGGATTTTTTTATTTACACTGTTGCTGAAACTGATATCTGTGGATTTTGTGTTAGTTACCTTTTTAAAATCCTTTTATCAAGTTCTTAGGAAATATGTTCTCTTCCTTGTGAAGTCCAAAGTATACCATCAGTCTGCTGGATCTCTGATGCAGTAGTTAAGCAAAATAAATTGTGCCGGAACACGGTAAGTGCTATTTGCCCTAAACCATTTAAATATCTACGAACTTGGACCTGATGAAAACCTGACATACAAGGTTACAATTCACACTGTGTGGCAGAGGCAGCTCCAGCTCTGTGCTCGTTTCTGTCTGCAAGCATTAGCATGCATGGCTTTGGTGCAGTTGTGCTCCAGAACTGTGCGTGCAATCATTCAGTTTGTCCTGGTAAATGAGAGTGCTTGTGCTTGCGTTTTTACTAGCACATCTTTTGAGACTATATTTGAATGCTGTGGTTTCTAAACCACCTTTATTTGGGGGAAATGCAGTTTTGCAAACCCAATGAAATTACTCGATGAAGACAGAAGTGAGATCTCTGCTTTTCTATCACTTATGTAAAACAGAAAACAGAATGACTGTGGTTCGGAATAGTAACTGTGGAATCCACAGATATGTGGCTGTAGTTGAGCTGCTATCTTATAACAAATATTTACTCAACATCCTTAAGAGCATAGGTGTAAGCATAAAGACATTGCTTCTCTCAGAGGTCCATCTAACTGAGTGTCCGGTGTTGGAGAGTGTTGTGATACTGCCAAGGGGACAGCACAAGTGCAGGATGAAAATACCACAGTACTTTTTGGAATAAACTCCTGACACCCAACCAGTTAGGGGAAAGGATCAGAAGCGGTTTGATGGTATTTAATAACCCTTTGTGTATTTTTCTTCTATGGCTTTGTCCTGGTACCTTTTCAATTTCCTAAAAACTAAAATTAAAACATTCATAAGGCCCATGACAAGGGGATCTGAAGGTTAGTAGCCAGCTGCATGAGAAGAGCTGCCTTTCTTGTTTTGAACCCGCTAATATAATTTGATACCCCTTAATTCCTTTATCAGAAGAGACGGTGAGCAACAGTTCCCTGTCCTCTACAGTTACCCTAATAATTTTATAGCTCTCTGTTGACACCTTTGTTCTTTCCTTATTCTGCTCCTTCCCTCTCTTCTCTTCCTCTTCCCCACCCCCAAGGTAGATGTGAGACTATTTGTCATTCACAGCTTCATCCTGAATTTGACTAATAAAGCATGATGAGAAAAAATGATGTTGTAAAATTGTTTTCACATTTCCAAAGTCAGGTGTTTCATTTCATAATGGTTTAATGTAGAAACACAAAACAACGTAAGTAGAAAAAAACCCTGGAGAATCAAATGAAGAATTTTGCTTGACTGAAAGTACATCTGTTGAGGGTGTTTTCAGGAGTTTACGTCCATGCTAAAACAGCTATTTTTGAGTTTGTACCATGAAGGGCTAATAACGGTTTTCTTCTTCTCTTGAAGAATTTATCTCCCCAGTCCTTGCCGTGCCTAGCAGCACTCCCGGCCCTCAGACCTTTTCCACAGCAGAAGCCAGGTCAGACTGGCAGCGCCGGCTGGCTCCACCCCAGCTGTGAGACACCATCTCCTAGCCAAAATCCAGAATGCACAGGGTCTACACAAAAGTAGGTTTGCTTATGAAGAAGTTGTTTTCCCTGCAGCCTTTATGCAGATCTCAGTAACAAGAATTTTTGAGTTTGCTGCTTCTGGTTTGGATTCATACCTTTTCTGACTGATTTAACAGCTAACTGAGGGCTCAGACTAATCATCAGTTTAATGCTTAGAGTTTCAGTCCAACTGTTTATTAGAAAGTTAAAAATAAAAACCAAAGAGCTCCCAGCTTAATATTTTTTTTTTAATTACTACAATACTACCCAAAACTACAAACAAATATGGACACAAGGCAATTTTAGTCTTCCTAGGTACAAACTGTCAACTTCAGAAACCACAAGTACGTGATCAGGCTCATCTTTTACCTTTAATCTCTTTTCATAGCTAGCCTGTGGGATCATCAAAACTTCTCTTAGGCTTTGCAGTAGTAATTAACTTTGATAGTTGAGTTTTATTGATAAAACTGAAATTCTGAATGCGTTATTTGGCTCCTACCTACTATAACAGTGGTGTTCATAGAGATTACCTGAATACTCATGACCAGATACTTCTGATTTTGGGGTGACCAAATCTTAGATTGCCTGGTTGGAGATATTTTGGACCTGGTTGCCAGAGAAACTGGGGCATTTCTGCAGCTCCTGCCATGCCAGTCTCAAATCAGACATCTAAAATGGACTTGATAGAAACAGAGATCACTTTGGAAATTTTGACTGATCCTTCTCTGACTCAGTTTACTAACAGGTGAAGTAGGAAAATGATGCCAACTGTTCCACAGCAAAATTACTGTTCTGGTGCTTAATTATGTTTTAGATAGTAATAATGAACATAATGAGTGTAGTGAGGATTTTTTATTTAGTGACTCTCAGCAGACTTTATCCATTTAGAACAGTAAAGAGGTACATGGAGGCTGAGCATTTGAGAAAGTCATATGGGAATTGATAATGAGGGGTTTGTTAAGCTGTTATTGTTCAGGTTTTTTTGTAATGGTGAAAAGTGTGAGAAATCTGATTGAAAGGAAAAATCCTCTACCTACATGCAGGGAAATGGTTGTGCTCTATATGTACATCTGTGCACATTTCAAGCCAACTAGTATCTAGATGATTAAGACAAACCCTGGAAGAAGTAGAATGAAGAGAAGTCACATTTTATCCTTCTACAGTTTCTTCAATGATGTGGCATATCAAAAAGCTTTAAGTGACAAGCCAGCGCCCCCCTGTTTAAAAAAACCCCACGGTTTTCAGCAAATTCTAGAGCAGTTAGTGTAATCAAAATGGTGGGGAAAATCTTGAAACATTGCTGGATGGGGGATACACAGATGAAAATTACATGCTTTTTTATATGTAACTTGTGTATGGGCCGAACTTAAGTATTGCTCTTAGTTGCAGGCATCTTGTTATCAGAAAGATGTAGGAAGACAAACTGAAGGAAACTTGATAAAAACTCAGTGTATGAATTGGATGGAATATGGCATGTGATTAAGTACCTTTAAACATTTTCTTGTAAAAACTATAGTCTTCCAATCCAGTATACATAAAAATACAAATAGCAAACAGTAGTCAAGAAAAAAAAAATCAATCAGCATTAAACAAGAGCAAAAGGAGCTGTAGCCTGTAATCTTTTTTACTGTGGAGAAATGGCATGTAGCAGCATGATGTTTGGTGTTTTGTTTTAAGTACCACAATGTAAAACTGGAGAGATTAGACAAGTCTTGAAATTGAGGGTAGTATTTTACAAACGGACAATATGCAGCAAGGTAAATTGGCTAGATGGGTAAGTGGCCACAAACCCAGATAACTCCAAATTGCATTTTGTCCCATTTTCAAAAAGCAAAAGCAAGGTAGTTAGATTTCTGTTCTTGTAACCCAAGGGGGGAAAAAAGGTACAAGTACATGAATGTTCATGGCAGGCTGTTCCTGCACCTGAGTGTTCAGCAGGTTCAGCTTGGACATCAGCTGTATTTTGGAGGTTCTGGCCCAGCCTACTGTGCCCTCACCTTGCTCACATGCACCTCTCCGAGAGGAAAAGAGACGGAAGGGGCTGCCTGGCATTGTGGTGTGGTGGAAGGAGTTGTTGTGTTTGGATGCCAGTGTGCTCTGGAGCTGAGTGTGGGGTCTTGCAGGGCAGTCTCCATCTGCTCTCCTCCCTGGAGGCAGCAGCGTGCTTGTGTTTGAGCCTGAGTGGGCCAAGTTGACCTGTGGAGGAAGAGGAGTAAGTGGTGCTGCCGAGCTGGGCCAGGCTCAGCCTCCTTTCCTTCTGCAGAGTAATGCCTTGCTCTGTTAAAGAGAATGGAAATATTTGCAGAGTAAGGTACCACTTATTACTAATAAAAGAGCCTGGGTCTAGTCTTATATTAATATTTATTTAACACCACGATGTTAAGTGAATAGCACTGTGGAGGAGGGAAGCTATTTATTTTTCACACAGCAGAGGCATTTTAAAAAACAAGAGATGGTAATGCAAGGCTGCTCAGAGAGCGAGCGGCATGAGAGCTGGACATATGTGTAAGAAATTCTGGAAGAGCTTGCTGCTTTCAGATCACTGGGTGCAAATTAAAGACAAATAATCTGTGTGTCAGTGGGATAGCAGAGTATAATTTCTGAGCCTGCTGCTGTTTTCAGATTTATGTTTTTATTAATTTACTTCTTGATTTTAAATCCAAAACATAGCTAGTACAATTGTAGGCCTAAAAATACTTTACAGTCGTGCCTAGGATCTTTGAAAGTGTGAAAAGACAGAGGGCTATTGTAATGTGGTTTCACATTATGCTGCCTGACTGACCTTCAGTCATTCTTTTCCTAACTCTGTTAGGAAAGGATGAAGTGTCTGGGTGGGATGTGTGAGTAGGTATGTCAAAGCAGAGAGATTGCTTTATATTTCAGAAGTAGTCCTTCTGAAACAGTAGTAGTCTTGTAGTCCTTCTTCCCTTCTGGAACATTTGGCTTTCTTTTCTTTTAAAATATTGGAATTGCTTTTCCAGTTAAAAAGCATTTTCACTATTGCCTTGAAGCCATCAGAACCAGTATCTTTTTCATGACATGGCTGAGACTCTGTGGCTGGTTTTGCTCATGAAGCGAATGTGTAGAATGAGATTTGTTTGCTAGAGCTGAGGAAGGCTGACAAACTTCCTGAAAAGTACCTTTTAACCAAACCCTTCCTATTTTTTTCATCATGAGGTGGTTTGCAGAGGATCCACCAGCTATAGGAACAGCAGCAAAGGTTGAATGTTAATTGCAATAATTCAGAGTGTTCAGTAAAAGCAATGTGGTCAAACTAAGCAAGCAACATTTGATGGACACACTAAATTTTGAAATGCTGCTGCCTTGGAAAAGTCATCTTTTACGTGGATTGTGATTCAGCCCAGAGATGAGTTCCAGCAAGAAATGAGAAATAGAAATGCGCATATTGGCTGGTAATTGTTTTAATAGCAATGAGTGGGTAGTTCAAAGCCAGCAGATTTCAACTATTGGGTTTCTCCCAGTTTTCTTTCTCACAAATAGCAATGGTGGCAGGGGACAAACATTATCAGTTGTTATTTTGTGGGGTCTGAATTATTTCCTAGATGGATAGATGTTTCTCTGCAACATACTAGATGATAAGATTTTCTTGTGTGCCACAATTCAGTGCAGGTTCAACAAGAAAAAGATTTCTCTTGTTTTATTATTTTATGCAAATTATTTCCTGTAGCAAGATGAATTTTCAACACTATCTAGGTCATTATTGGTAGAATAAATTATTTCATTAAAAAGTACAAAAAAAGAAATGTAAATCACAGTGCCCCATCTATTCTGGGCAGATCACTGAATTATATACTGTAAGAAAAAAAAAAAAAAGCAACCCAAACCAACCAAACAAAAACCACTCCTTGGCTTAGAAATGGAATAGGTGGTTGGGCAGTTCTTCTTCTCTATTTTTAACAACATTATGGCAGCCAATGTAGCTCATTTCATGTATATGAAGACTGAAGTGGGAATATCGCAGCTATATACCATTCAGAATTGTATTTACAGAGAATTAAAATCATACTGAAGATGTGGACTTCAGTTTCCATGGCATGGTGATGAAATATGTGAGATGGTCAGTGTAGATAAAATATTTGTTTCCTTGCTACTGTTAAGCATTTTCTTATCCATGGTGAATACATTTGCCTGTGTTTAAAGTTTTCCTTCTGACACAAAAGTCTGGTCAGTAGCGATCATGCTTAGCAGCCATTTGGCTATACTTAACTACATATACGGGAGCTGCATGTGCTTTTGGCAGTTCACCCATGGTGGTAGCAATGGAAAGCCATATGCTTCTGCTGGATCATGATACCTATGTGCTTCTTACTGGCAGGACCTGAGTCAACCACCTTTCCTCCATGCAGGGGATCTTCCCTCCTCCTTGCTGGAGAGACAAGGTGGCTCAACCAGCATTGCAGTGGCTTTCATGTATTATTCCACATCATTTTGCATAGGGTAACATTATGCTTTTTTAAACAATGTATAATGAAGAGCATATACTGAAGAACTTAAGTGTACAGATATTCTGCCTCCTTTCATTTCTTACATTTTTAAATTTGAAGCATAATTTACTTTAAGGTAACCATTCATTAAACTGAAATCTTAATCAGCACTTTGAGAGTCTGTGAGATGATGAACAGTGTAATGTTAAGCAGTGGTCTTTTCCAGGAAGTTAGTGCTTTATCAGCAGATATTAGAAATCAGACTTGGTCTGAGCTGTGAGAGTAGTTGCAGCTATAACCTAGCATTTTCTTCACAGATTCAGGACCATAAATGACCAAAAAGGTCTTACTTAATCTCCTTGGAAGTTTTCAAAGGAAAAAAAATTATTTCTAGCTGTAAATACCCTCTTGAGAATTATCTTGTAATAGCAAACAAACAAACAGAACTGCTGAAAAAAATGAAAGAATTTGGGAGGTGGAAAAGCAAAGAGTGTTTTCTTCAGTTTCAATTATTTTTCCGTTAGTGAAATTAGGGAGCTAACCAGATTGCAGAAGTAACTCTTAAAAATCAATCTTAATACTAAAGTTAGCACTTAGAAGTGCAAGACAGTGCTATGTATATTAGTTATTCTCTCTTTTGTCCTAAAACCCCAGCAACCCAGACCTCTTCCATAAATCTTATGAGGAGCAGGGCAGAAATTTTAGAGGAAATTACTAACTGGGAACATCTTCTAAAACTACAAAATATTATTTGAAGTCACAGGGTTTTTTTCCCAAATATATTATTATGTCTTCTAAATGAAAAAATGTATTTACCTACTTCCCTGAATTAATTCTGGGCTAATTAAATTTTTAAACAATGTTTTTGGACATATCTGATGTTTAATTTGTCCAATTCTGAAGAGTATATGGCTTGTAACGTGGCACAAATTTCAACTGATCATAAAATGTTCATGATGGGCAAATTTATTTCCCATGTTTCTCTTAGTTGCTTCTGAGTTATACCATTGAGAGTTTCAGAAACAAAAGCATCAGATTAGATTTCTGCTTTATTACTTTGTGCTGGGAAGCTAAGCATGCTGCAGATAGATGTCAATTTCATTGAGGTGTTTTTTGTAAGTCTTTGATAGAGAAACATATTCTTTAGTCTAGAGGAATAAGTTTAACAGCCAAGTTCAACCTCAGCTCTTTGAGAATATGAAATTGCTTGTCTGAAATCAATCTGGGAACTGATGCAGAGATCAAAAGACTCAAATGTAAATATTGAGGTATAACCTGATGATGCCATTTCACAGCACTTTCCTCCCAGCATGGGCTGTTTCAAGTCTTCTGGGCTTATCTATAAAAAGGCAAAGTCTGCTTATTCTCCCTCCAGTTTTTAGTATTTGGGTTACAGTTTTTCTACATCTGATCCCAAAGAAAAAATATTTTATGTAGCTGGAATGTGAATATGCATTTTACTATGAGATGCAAGTATCCTTCTAGAACCATGTTACTTACCCCAGTGTTTGCAAATCAATGTTTCCAAACAGAATAAAGCACATAATTGTTTCATAGTTATGCATACTTTGTAATTACATTGCCTATTTATTGCTGTTCTGATCAATTTTTCTAACAACTTACTTACAATTTTTGGCCAGTTTTTATGTTCTGTGATTTCCCATCAGAACTTTCCAGTGAAGAACAAAGAGTCATTCAGGAAAAAAAAGTAGAATTGTTAAAACATAAAGAATGAAATAAAAGCTATCTGGTAACAAGTTGGGTTTTTTTTCTCATTTCTTTCAGAATAACTGCTCGCAGCAGGGTTAATTTTCAACTTTTTTTTTTTTCCAATGTAAACGCAGTGTCAGAGTGCAAACATTAAACTGGAATTAAGAGCGATGGTTACGTATTTATTATGCAGAGTATGCCTACTGGTTTAATGATAGACCTTGACATCTAAAATTAACAGATTTTGAACCTCATCAGCACTGAAAAAAGAAAAGCCACTTGCTGTGTTTATTATTTGATTTATTGCTTCTAAAAGCATCTAATAATGCAAAAGCAAAATGGTCATTTATGAAATGAAATCTGTAATGAATCCATTACATTTGGTTGCATTCAGTAGTATTAGAATCAGAGTTATTTTGTCAACAATACTGAAAAAAATTGTACAAAATTAACAGTGACCTGGACCATCTTTTCCTTTTGTTAAACCAGAGCTTTGGTGAGTTGCTGAACACAGGGAAGGGAGTGAGCTGAAGTGAACAAGCTGCTTCAGGCATTTTTGGAGAATATTCCGAGTAAAATAGTTTTTGTGATGGAAAATGGTAGGGTCCCAGGCCACACAGGGCTGTGCAGAGTATGGGCTTGTTAACACCTTGCTGTGCAAACAGAACTGATAAGGAAGCTGATTGTAAGACTTTGGCTTACAAGTGCTTTAGTGTTTCTTCCACAGTATCACTGCAATAAGTTCCTTATTCAGGTACTCCAGGGTTCAGATCCTGGGGATGGTGACCACCCTGCATTACTCATTGTGGCCTGACCCTGCTCCCTTTCCTTCTCTCACAATGACAGTGACTCCAGTGCTGGCTCCCCCCTCCTCCATTCCTAGCCCCTTTTCCCTTCTTGAACTTCTATCTTCTAAAAGACATTCTCTGTGATGTCCTCTAGATATGTTAGAAATACATTAATTAGACTTGGGAAACGTGGATGAGCAACTTGTCTGAGTAATTGTTGTGGAAGTGAAGTCATTGATGTTGGCAGAAATGGCTTTGTTTATTTTCCAAATGTACCTCATCACGATATTAAAAAATTGTGTAGCAAACTGATTTTACTCTGTTCCATTCATTGTGGAATTTAATATCTCAGCATTCAGTTCAGTTTTCAGGTGCTTACTTGACATCATTTTTCTACAGTGAAGCCCATGATTTTGCTTGTGTCATCGCAATTCTCTTTGATGTGACTTTAAAAGCTGCAGTGCTGAGAATCTCCCAAAGTAGAGAAAAGTAAAATTAAAATATTACAATGCAAATGGTTTGCTTTTTCGTGTTAGCTTTAAATTTTTAATTTGTAGAAAAGGTAAAACATACTTGGAATTACAGAAAAGTCTGATCCTGGCTTAGATCTGCCAAATAAATGTGAGACAGCTGGAGACTGGCAGCAGCACAACAGCAACATGGGGTGAAGCTCCTCCTCTTTTGCTGCTCTTCCTTCTCTTATTTGCTTCTGTTGTCTGCCACCGTTTGGCCTCCAGGTTGTGCTGAGGCATGGATGCTGTATGAAATCTAATCCTAATGCAGAACTGCATTTTGCTCTGAATGGTCTTTACATCCAAGGTGTAATTCCCTTTTCTAAACCATCTTGTGGGTTGCTTAGTTGCTTGAATGAGGTGTAACGAATCTGCAGACATACTCCGCAAGATATTTCCTTTTTTCCCTTTGGTTGCTTTGGATTTTTCAGATTCTGAAGCTGTGATAATTCTTAGTGGTTTTTCCATTTTCTGATGGACTTCTACTGTTTGTCTGTGTTAAAAAAAATGTATTCTTTTTTATTTTCTAATTTCCAGCACTGTTTCTGTGCACAGACTTCAGGTGATGAATGGCTTGTATTTGACTGGTTTTCTACCTGTACTACAGTGTTAGGAAAATGCAAGATATTACTGAAAGAGTTGAAGAAGAAAAAAGTGCACTTGCCTAATGATTTAGCTGCATCTGAGCATCGCCTCTCATCTGCCTCACTGGAGGTCGAAGATGGGGGCAGAGCTGTCTTCACAAGAGAGGAGTGGTAGAGCAGATGGTATAAGATGAAGGGTTCAGGATGGGCCAGAAATCTCATTTCACATGATGGTGAGGAATTTTTTAACTGCACATTTGAACTACCCCTTCTGAGTGCTAGCCAACCTACTGTTGTAGACCAACAGCTAGTTCTTGCTTTTGGTGTTTTGAAAGTATTTTCATTCGCAGGCACTGCTTGGTTCTGAGAACTAGGCCATTAAAAAAACCACTTTATAGTTTAAGATTCATAATAAAATAGCAAAAGTCACAGTGCTTGCCAGCTCCTGTAATTTCATGAAAAGACCCCATTTGATGCTTTTTTTCCTGATGGTACAATTCCTGCAGACAAGCATCTATGCAAGAAGCCCAACTCATATGTTTAGGAATCCCACGATTATAGATCTTTGGAAATGTGTATGGTACAAGCCCTAAAAAGCAGCATAGTTTTGGTTTTCAATCTTGTGAATTCCAAAGCTATTCTCATGGCTTTTTAATGATGATGGTAAGCAATAATATTGTTGATAACATGGTCTTCTCCCTGTTATGAAGAAAGGAGGAAAAAAACAGCGAAGTTATTTTCTACCTTTCTTAGCATTACTTTTCAAGGTCTTTTATCAGTCCTATGTTTTATATATAGCCAACATCTTTTAAATTACCAATTTTATTTTTATTTAAATGGAATCTTAAATGCACTCAAATAGTATTAAAATCTTTATATTTGTCCGCTATAACATTTATTTATAAAATAGCTGCTTCAATATGAAATAAGGGAAAAGAAAAAGAATCTAATTACAAGCCATAGAACTTTCATTAAAGATTTTTGATATGAAAAGGTTTTCACAGAAATATATTTTGCTATTCTTTTGTAAAGATGTAGGCGTACACTCATAGCAATGCTACATTTTACTTCACACAAAAAATATAACTTATTTATGCATGTGCAGTTAACTTTTGTAGGCAGCAGATTAAAGCACTAAATAGAAATCCTACTAGACTTACTGATATATTAATATTCAATAAAATGCCCTAAACCTTTTTTTTAACCCCACCTACTATATTTACTTGTATAACAAACAAACATATTGTGACAAGATGTTTTTAGGAATATGGTCCTTCTTTTATAACTAGCAAGAATAGATAGTACAAAAAAAAAATAGCTACCTGGAAAAAATGTGGAGAAATCCCAACAATTATGAAGTAATAGGAAACAGGGTACTATTTTTTAGCAGATATGGAGCCAACCTCATTGTCAGTTCAGAGCCTGCCCTTGCTGCCAAATTTGCCTTTTTGAAAACATTTTCTTGGCCATAAGGAATGCTTCCCAGGCTGATTCAAGGTCGATGTGTCATCCATCAGTAGTCTTTGTTTTTCATGTGCTGGTCTTTTAAAACGTACTGTTCTTCCAACCCTTTTAGAGCTGGTGGTCAAATAGTTTTCTGCCAATATGTTTTCTTTAATTTGAAGGCAGAGAATGGCATAGCATTGCTGTTGATATAAAATATTATAGTGGTGAACTCCAAGAAGAAATAAAATGAGACCACAGGACCATTACTTACTTACTTACTGAAATAATAAGGCTATTGCCAAATAGATCTACATTGATAATGGATAAATTTAGATGAAATTCAAAATAAGGTTTCTAATTATTAAAAGAGTGAGATGTTGAAACTGGCTATTAAAAGACAAAAAAGTCAAACTAGGTGAGAGACAGAACTTGTTAAGCTGATAGAGAGGATGCAGTTGTATGTGACGGTACAGGATTGGACTTGGAGGAGCTGTCATTGCTCTCCAAGCCTATGTTCCCCTCTCTTACTGGCAAGAATTGTTTTATTGCTATTTATTCTGTCTTATTGGAGAAATTACAAGGGCCCTTAGGGCCGTGCCTGTGTGAGGGTTTTTATACTTGAGGTGCAAAGTCTGAAACCTGGTGAGTCAGTTCTGTATTTCACAGTACTTCTGAGCCAGAGGCGCTGGCAGAGCCAGAGGGGACAAAATAGTATGTTTGGCATTTCCTTTCTTCACACTGCCTCTGTTGTCTCAAATATTGCTGTTGTTGCACAGACATGTCTGTGTGTACATATGTTCACACACAGTTAGAACCATAGACTTACAGAATGGTTTCGGTTGGAAGGGACCTTAAAGATCGTCCAGTTCCAATCCCCCTGGGGGGGGGTGGGGCACCTCCCACCAGACCAGGTTGCTCAAAGCCCCATCCAACCTGGCCTTGAACACTGCCAGGGAGGGGGCACCCACAATTTCTCTGGGCAACCTGTGCCAGTGTCTCACCACCCTCACAGGAAAGAATTTCCTCCTAATATCCAATATAAATCTACCCTCTTTCAGTTTGAACCCGTTCCCCCTTGCACTATCACTCCATGCCCTTGCAATAAGTCCCTCTCCAGCTTTCCTGTAGTTCCCTTCAGGTACTGGAAGGCTGCTATGAGGTCTCCCCAGAGCCTTCTCTTCTCCAGGCTGAACAACTCCAACTCTATCAGCCTGTCTTAATGGGAGAGGTGCTCCAGCCCTCTGATCATCTCTGTGGCCGTCTTCCGGACTCACTTCAACAGCTCCATGTCCTTTTTCTGTTGGGGACTCCAGAACTGGACACAGTACTCCAGGTGGGGTCCCACAAGAGCAGAGTAGAAGGGGAGAATCACCTCCCTTGACCTGCTGGTCATGCTTCTTTTGATGCAGTCCAGGATACCGTTGGCTTTCCAGGCTGCAAGCACACACTTCTGGCTCGTGTTGAGTTTTTTGTCAATCAACACCCCCAAGTCCTTCTCCTTGGGGCTGTTCTCTATCCATTCTCCATCCAGCCTGTATTTGTGCATGGATTGCCCTGGCCCATGTGCAGGACCTTGCACTGGGCCTTGTTGAACTTCATGTGGTTTGCATGGGTCCACCTTTCGAGCCTGTCAAGATCCCTCTGGATGGCATCCCTTCCCTCCAGAATGTCGACCACACCATACAGCTTGGTGTCATCAGGAAACTTGCTGAGGGTGCACTTGATCCCACCATCCATGTCTCTGACAAAGATGCTAAACAGCACTGGTCCCAGTACTGACCCCTGAGGAATGCCACTTGTTCCACAGAGTTCTGGAAGAGTCTTTGGCTTGAGGTGTCTATAAGCCCTCCTCTTTCAGCATTTATTCCAGCACGGCTTCTTTCTGTGTACGTCTAATTGCTTGGGCTTTTTCAGTCTTGAGACATCAAGTCAAGTAACTTTTGCAGCAAATGTCCTTCCTGCATTTTTGCATCCATCACCCCTGGAATTATTACATAAATGTGTCTACTAACTGCCCTATTCTGCTCTTCATTATAATTGCTTCCACAATTAAGCAATTTGAGCTGCATCTTTTTATGCATGAATATAGTGGGGTGTCTATGAGTCACTGAAATCACCCCTGTGTTTTAAGTCTGCCTCTTGCCAATGGACTGTCTGGCATGGGCAATGAAAATGGGTTGAAAAGGTAACACTGAATTGTATCTACTTCTAATGTGAATCCTTGCCACAAGAAGATTAAGCTAAGGGATTTTTGTTTGTTTGTTTTGTTTTAATTTAAGACAATTAAAAGAGGAGAAATATTTGTCTTATGGAGTAAAAAGATAAATTAGTATGGTTTTAGTCCATGCCATTTTGTTGTTGGATGGTATATTCTATAGCCTGGACTGTATTCTTATTTGATTATAACTTAATGAATTCTCTAGAGCAGCATTTTAAAATGGAAAAATAATGTTATGTGGTATTTAAATGGTGTTATTAATATATTTCAAACAATAAAAGTAACAACTTGGTAAGACTTGGCTTTGTTGATAAGGTTCACAGAATCAATAAGGCTGGAAGGGACCACAGTGGGTCATCTGGTCCAACCTCTCTGCCCAAGCAGGGTCATCCTAGAGCACATGGCACAGGATTACATCCAGATGGTTCTTGAATATCTCCAGTGAGGGAGACTCCACAACCTCTCTGGGCAACCTGTTCCAGTGAGCGGGAACTTGCACAGTAAGGAAGTTCTTCCTCATGTTCTGGTGGAACTTCCCGTGCATCAGCTTCTGCCCATTGCCTCTTGTTCTATTGATTGGCACCACTGAAAAGAGCCTGGCTCCATCCTCTTGACACCCACCTTTTAGATACTTATACACATTAATAAGGTTGCAGTATTGCAATAAGGGAAGTTTTAATAACTCCTCTTGAGAGAAAAGAGTTAGCCTCGTGACGCAGTTGTGTTAATAGCATGAAAGATGAACAGAATTGGAAGGAGGCCATGAGTTTCTCTGAGGGATTTTGGAAGATCTGTGCTGCTTTGTGTTTGAAATGTTCCTTTTCCTGTGAAGGAAGGGGGGTAGTGTGTTCAAACTGGGCACTTGAAGAGAGTGATGGTTTTAGAGAAATGCTGGTGTAGAAAAAGGCCCATGGCTGACATGAAGGGAAGGGATAGGGGAGAGAAAAAGAAGCTTTCTGAACACTCCATAAAGAATATAAAGGTGAAGGTAGCAGCTATGCTTAGCTATCCATGGGGGGAATGTCCTTTGTGTGTACATGCACATTTCACATAGGATGACATTACAGTACTCTTCATATGTGGCCGAGTTTGCCTTTATGTTGAAATCACACAGGGTTACTTTTGCATTCTGTTGCCATATAACCCACCTGCCTACCCCCGTTATACTGTACAAACATTCCTGAATAGGTCTAAAGGCTGCAGCACAGGCTGATGATAATACAGATCTCAGTGTTCAGCTGTTATGAGAGGGTAAGGCTTAATATTTGTAGGGTGTATTTAGCCAAAATGGACTTTTAAAACAGAAAATGTACCTTTATAGAGTTATTTGGGAAATCTATTTTTAGGTTTTTATTGATTCTCTGTGTAGTCATTAGAAAGGGTCCAGCTTTGTCCTCTGACAGCATCATAAATCTGATGTAATTCCAGTAGGAGAAAAAAAACAGGGAAGAATGCTTGGTTTATGTCATGTAACCAGAGAAGATTGACACAGATGGTGGTGTGGTCAGTAAGTGTAAGTTTTGAATGGCTCTAATGGATAGGAGGATGAGTGGGACATTTTACATAGGAGAAGAGCAGAAGTCAAGATCTTGGCTTAAAATAATGAAAAATATAATCCCATAAGCCCTAAAGAATAAGATCTTTCTGGCTCCATATTGGACAGAGAAGCAGGTAAGGTAAATCCTTAAATCTACAACTGAAATATTTCTAGTACCTCATTCCAGGTGTTCTATTCAGGATCAGAGTAATAATTTATAAACTGTATTACAAATAGGTATAAAGAATAAAATTCCAGCCTAAATGAACTATCAGTCTAAGCAACTTGAAATATTGAGAACTCCAACAAATTCAGTGAGTGATAGAAAATGACACCCTTATCAAGAGTTCATTTGCTAGAAGGGTGCTTTAGTTAAGCTAATCAAAAATGTTTTCTGTTACTGTGTAGGACTGTCAGCAGTCAAGCAAAATAAATGGCTTGATCCTGGATGCATCGGAAAGAAATGTGTTTGGATCTTAGTGCAGTTATATTAGCTATTTGAAGATTAAGAATAATAAAAGGATAAATTTGATGGTGCTGACTTCAATAAAGAATAACATTAAGGTAGCTGCAGGCACGCAGCTTTTAAGATGTTGCAGTATAAAAATTCACTGTAATGCCTTTATAGTATGTGCCTGCAGGAAAACTAGTTAAAAGGCAGATAAACATTATAAAAGAACTAAGTGAAAAGCTTTTTCTCATAGTAATTGAGAGAAATCTGTTATGAACTGTTGAATCTGCAATGTAATTTAATTGTTTCCTTCTCAAATTAGAATCTAGGAGTTGCTGGCAAATTATCCTTGTTGAAAATGGTGGCACTGTTGCTGGTCAGAATTTTATTTCTAGAAGAAAGGTAATCACAGGAAGATCCTTAATTTCTTTAAAATTTGCTTCTAGAAGGAAATATGCTGTCTGATGGCTTAGCATAGGTGGGGGTCAAATCTTCTCTTGCTAGCTGCTCTTACAGCATCAAATAGTTCAAAACTGACTGATCTGGGGACTAGGCAGTAGGCACTGGGTCAGCAACAAGATCAACAAGATCAGTCACAAGATCAGCAAGAGGTTTTGCCTTTTGTTGTGTGTGATCAGCGCCCCTGACCAGCCCTGCTCCTCTTTGGATGTTTGCTTGTGGCAGAGTGACGCCTTCTGGTCCAACCTTTTGATGAAACTGAAATGGGATGCAAAGATTTTCCCTTCAGCATCACCCCTCAGAGATCACAGTCTCCTCTTTTAAAGGACTGTCAGAACAACACCAGGAGGCCCGTTTTCAAGTGAAGTGTACATCACAAAGCCAGAACCATTCATTGGTTATCGTATTAACAACCATAGAGACACTTGATGGTTTTAATGGATGTAGTTTGTTTACACACAGCTTGAGACAGAAATATTACATAGCATTCTTCCAAGTCAGATTTAAGTTACATTTGGAGGGCAGTAAAGGAAAAAGCACTGCTGTCACATGAATTATACCATAAATCATAAAATACAAAAAAGCAAGTGTGCCTTTAATATGTCATTCACTCATAACATAGGTAGTGAACAAGCTGTTGAGTAGAGGGTCGTAATGCCACAGATTTCTATGTGTTGTTGAAAGGGAATTGTCTAGTCAAACTGGGCAATTATCTCCTTCAGAGAAATCTTTGTAAATGGAAATCAATACGGTTGTTAACGATAATAGGTTTCCAACAGGAGCATGAATGTACCTGGTAATTTCTAGGCAATTGAGTGATAAAACCAAGTTCCCTTATACTTGATAGCATTTATTTTTTTGGCCTCTTCATAAAAGTGGCTCTAAGAAACTCCTGTGAATCTTGGGCTAGCCAGCCAGTCTGGTTCCAACCCTCAGGTTAAGCCCAAGGTAGAAAGCTGATAATTCATTGTGTATATAATCTGCTTCTGCCTTTTTCTTTCAGAATATTGGCAAAATCTATAACAGGCTCTGCAGATGCAGATCACTAATTTCTGGAACTTTCACCAAGTTTAGTTTGTCACCAGGAGCAAAACAAAACTTTTGTGAGAGATCATCAAGAAACATGGTGGAAAGTAGCTGTTTCCAATTAAATGCTGTAACAGTGTGCAAGGTTCCTACAAGCCTGAATTTTACTTCAAAGAACAAAGAGACTGAACAAAATCAACCAAGGTCTTTAATACCAACTTCTGCGTATATACATTTATATGCATTCATTTATTTACTTACTTATAGAATCCTTGCGATAAATGCTGTAACAAAATATTTACATGCTCCTTTTGGGTACCTGGCTCAGCCTCAACATTGTTTACAAAATACTGACAGTAAAGGTGTCTTTCTAAAATGAATTTTGACACTGTTGACTTCCATTCATCGGAGCATAGCACCAGTAAATTGGTATGAGTTTTTACAGACAGTGGCATTTAAAACAATCCTTGACTCAGCCAACAGCTATGATTTATTGTCAGTCAGTTGGAGGTGCCAAAGCACCAGAAGCAAAGAATTGCTTTGGAAAATGTTTTTATGGGTGATGTACCTGCTTTTTGCCTCTATGGCTGGTGTCAGCTCCAGTAAATTCCAGGAAAGAATTTACAGGAGAGTGATGAGGCCCAGTTAGAAAAATAACCATCAGTGAAATGGAGTTTCATTTACATCGCTGCAAATCGGTAGATAGATCATTGGCAATGCTCTTACTTACCAGCAGTGTCCTGCATTACTGTAGGCCATCAACTCTCTCTATTGCCCTGTATGTCAATTAGTTTTTGTTCTTTCTGACCACCGGCGTCGGGGGAGGGGATGAAATTTCTTGGTGTTTCTTGTAGCATTGAAATACTGTTTTCTCACTGTGAGGAAAAAATTCTGAGAGTGAGGCTGTATTTTTTTGCTGTTCTTCCACAAAAGATATCAGCATTTTTCCTTATGACACTGTGGTCATACTGAATGTTCACTGGTAGCCTCACTGACAGCCTCACCGCTGAATCGTTTAATTGTGATATTCAGAGCATTAGGGAAAAAGACCCAGCAAATGGAGTTTTCACCGTAACAGTCTTGTATGATTATTGCTGTGATTTAATCTGTTTACTAGAGACAGGAATGTTTAGCCATTGCAAACTGTCTATAATAATTAGTTCATGATAACAAAGTTATGCCTGGATGATTGCAATGCAGACTCCTAACTGCATTTTTATGAAAAATATTAACAGTGCTGAGTTAGATGAAACTGAACTAATCTTGTTGTTATCTTTTCTATTTCTATTTTATAAGCAAGAGCTGGCACTTGAACAATGCAACCAAAGTGACATATATACAGTTATTTATGATACTATTTTAATGAAATCTCAGTGGCAGGTAATGACCCTGTGCCGGGGTATGTTTCAGTGAATTTTTCCTCTAGACCTTTTGGACAGAGATACCTCAGTTTCTCCAGCCAGGCTACTTCTTGCCTTCCTTGAGTTCGGCACAAAAGGTGGCTAAAGGGATGGCTACAGTTTCTCATGCAAATGGATCTTGCCTATCATGGTAGGTTTTGCACTGTGTTTTTTTCCTGATGTTTTGCCCTTCTGATGCAAGCTTACTGTGAGCAGCTTTGCCATCCTAGGATGATGCTTCTGCAACTGCCTCTTGTGAGAAACAGATACTGTTTTTCAACAGACTCTTTCATTTATTTTTTGAAGGGAAATAGATTGATCCCCAGTTGTAAAGACCATCCCTGTAGCATGTATTTGAGAAACCAGCACATGCCAAAGGGTACTTACTGTTGGTTCTTTTTGTGGTACAAAAGCAGTGTTTAAGTATTTTCATACTCCAAAATGCTACCACTGAGCTGAGAAAAAAAAAACCCTGCTCCTTCCATGTTCTATGGGAAGGCTGGAAAGCATCTTGCTGGTGTCTGCAGAACAGTTTGCTAGAAAACAGGCACATGTTTCAAGTTTTCTGAGGGAACACAAGAAAGTGTGTGGTTAGATACTGCGTGCTTACACAGGTGGTATGCTCATTTCTGAGTGAGATTTGCCTCTTCTACACACATGGGTGTTGTTTGCCATTGTCTAATGCAACCATTGGTGTTGCTTTCATTGGAATTGGAGTGAGGGCTTTCCTGCCTCTGAAGAGGTCAGAGGAGATGTTCAGCTGGTAGCTGACATGACGAACTGCACAAGTATTTTAATGCTGTTCAAGATAGTGATGGTAGGTGAAGCCATGGTTTCCTAACTTGATGTTCACTGAGCATTTTCCCTGAAAAAGTGCCTTCTGGAGAAATATGCATGTATGTCATAGACTTATCCTGGCATGGGTACAGGTCCCAAAAGAAGGACACAGCAAATACAGCAATAGTCAGCCCAGACTGTACAGGAACAGGGAGCGCTCTGAGAGCTGCAGAGCCTCCACTTAATGCAGCAGATGCTCAGCCTCTGCTCCTCCTTTTGCAGCGGCTCTACTCCTCTTGGAGCAGGTGTCAGGGGAGGAATTTGCATGTCTGGCATCTCTCAGCCAGTTTTAAAGAAAAGCCAGAAATAGCATTTGGGAAAGGAAGGGGAGCTTTAAAAAGTTTCATTTGTCCTTCTCTAAAACTGCCATATTCTGACTGATTGATTTTCTTTAATAATTCGTTTAATATGGAAAGTCTAAGTGCAAGTGGATTTTCAGGCACATGTTGCTTACATGTGGTTTGGCTGCATGGCACTTTCAGTCTTCATAGAGAAAACAGATTGGGCACTACCTTTGGGAGAGAACGTGCCTCCAAGCCAGCTGTGTGCCCAGGGTGTGCCATGTAAGAGCGTTCCCTGTTCTCTCATCAGTGAGGGGTTTAAGACCAAGGTAGATTTAAGGAAAATGTTAAATAGTGGTTACAATGACTACTCCCATCTAGAGGTATATGATAAAGTGTACAACCTTTACAAAGTACATTAATACTGTTCTTTATAATAAAGAAGCAGTGGATTGCCAATATGGCAATGTTTCAGCAAAGTCTGGCTGATCTACTATCTTCAGTTTTACAAGTCACTACAGAAATGCTAACTGGGGAGCCTAACCATACATTTTAGGCCAAGAGAAGCCCCTCTCTGGTGTCTTACTATGTTCCTGTATGCGTGTTATCAGCTAGGTTTGAAAAAAGAATGTGTTTCCCAAATGTTCAAATGGACTGTCCACGCAGCTAAGCAGTTAACTGCTTTAGATTTTACATTCATTGGTGTCATTGCTCAGTCCTTGGTTGCAGCTGCAGCTGATTAGAGGTGACAGAGGATTTACCTTTGTCTTCTGAAGTGCTTTAAAATGTCAGAAAACTAGATTTCCTTTGTAATTGAAGCAGTGGATGTGTTCATTACATTGTTCTGTTGCTATGTGCTTGGCACAAGTAGGCTTTCTATTTGATATATTGCTATAATAATTTATATCTGTATAACTCTGGTTTTGTAGAATACGAGATTATCAGTAACCATCACCAGTTACTTGTTATTTAATGTTGCAATTGCAATTCTGTCCCTCCTGGGAGTCACACTTGCTGACCTGAAGCCACAGTTGTTTTTGGAGAATGATGACAAGAAACTGCAATGCAAGTCCTCAAGGCAAAGGTGTCCCCTGCTGTGGTATCTCAGAGGACATACTGTTCGCTCTCACAACATTTTTGTAGTGTGTGGAAGGGGCAATGTCTTTTGCAGCTGGGTCACTGGGTGAGATGTTTGGCTCTCTAAGGTAAAACTAATTGCCACGTGGGCTATCATGAAGATGGGAAGCTATCCTGTTCCCCAAATAATGTGCTAAGAGTACATATACACAAAGCTTTTGATATAGGGTGGGTATACAGGTTGTGTCCCTTTATGCTCCTCTCCTGTGCCCCTGGAAGGAGGCTTGTCCAAGGCTGTAAGAGCAGGCATTTGGCACAAGGGACTGAGAGGAGAAAGCCTCCTGGAAAGCCTCACATCTGCAGGCAGTCCGTGAACCAGTCTGTGCTGTTGTCACTGCTGCTGTTCTCAGTGGTCAGCCCTTTGTAGCTGCTTGCTGGGCATTGCAATCACCTTTACTCTGGCCAATCTCTGGTGTGTGACAGCAGCCAAGGAGACAGGACAAGCTGTTGGCATGATGCTTTATGCTCAGCATCTCTTGCTGTGCCTTCCCTGGGCAACCATGCTCTCCTTGGCTCTGCCATGGTACCTTGGTGGGGCTCCTTTGGTATCACTCACTTGAACCACATGTCCATCCCTACGCCATGGCTCATACAACACGACTCCATTAAATGGACACAACATGACAGTGATTAAATTACCTAATAGGCTTTATAAGAAATGGTGCAAAGCTGGAGTACTACAGGGTTCTCGAATTGCTGAAGGTACTTTGCTTGCTGGTGTGTGTGTGTGTAACACATGCGAGGATTCAAGGCTTAGTTCTCATTCTACTAAAGTAAGATAAGACCTAATCCTGTTTCTACCATGACAGATTTATCAGAGCATGACTGTTAATGCTCTAAAGCTGCCTGAGAGACAGCTACGTGCTGCGGACAGACAACAGCCAAGAGTTCACTCTTACCGCTACTGCAAGAGCAGGAAAATAGCTATGAGTAATGAGTCAGTGGGGAATTTACAGCAATTTAACAGCAAGCAAAAGGAATGTAAATTGATAATGTACTACCTGTATTAATATTAATTATTTCTCTCACCAAAATAAAATGAAAAAATATTGTAAGCACTCATTTTAAAATTTTAAGACTATATTATTAAGACACTTCTATAGTGCACTTGGGATGTGCTTTCCTGTTTTGTATCAGAAATAAGAATTTTGGCACAAGATAAACGAGTGAAAAGGAAGAATAATATTCAGAAAACAAAAGTCATGACAGTTTCTCTTTGTATTCTTTCTTCCTTTTCCTCTTCCCATTTGAGGTGCTGCTCTGCCTCTGTATGTTCTTATTCTCTGAGAATGTAATTGATTGCAGTAGGCCTCTGCTAGAATTCAGTCCTGTAGAAGGAGTGATTTAACTTGGGGAGTATGGGCTTTGATCACAGTTCATAACCCCCCTGTAAATTGCAGTACATAGCTGTGCTGCTCCTCACAGCACCTTAGAAAAGATTTGCCATCCAAAAAAATTATCACTTCCCTGCTTTGTGCTGAGAAAAACTGTAATTTGCAGCCTCCAGAAGCATTGCATTTGTTACCTGTCCTGACTAGTGTTTTTTTTCCAGCTGTGCTGGGCGGCTGGTTCATCAGGTTAGGAGATGAGGGCGGGCTGCCTTGGGTTTTGCCCCTGATCAGATAGGCAGGTAGCTTGCTTCTTTACATGTGTGCTCCAAGATGTGAAGAAGCAAATCAAGGCTGTCTCTATGCAGTAGCCATATAATACAGGACAGCACACCTCCCTCTGAGCCAAGGATTTTACTTTTTACATGCCTGTGTAGCACATAGCATGCTTTGGGATGATATTTAAACAATCAGCAATGATAGTGATGTATTCAGATAATAGTCTTGCAGATCTATCCCCATCAGCTGTCAGAGATGGATCATGGTTCTCCCCTACCTTCCCCATTCCTACTGATAAGTGTTATTAAGTGTTGGGGTGTATCTTAGGTGTATCATAACCCCACGCCTGCCACCACAGTGGATGATGCGACTGTAATTTGGGGTGTAGGTACAGACACAGGCAGAGACAGTCATCTGTCAGTGCTGAGCAGTCGTTCTCTGCAGCTGTTCCCAATCTCTTTGGAGGAAAAGATAGTTGCACAGGTAGGAAAAATCTCGAAGGATCAATTTGGCCTACAGAGTTGGCAACTGGACCATATAGGTCCAGGCTAAGGTCTTCTAAGCATGCTGAAGTAATTTCCAATTTTCCATTGCAGAGGAGGAAAAAATGCTGGAAAATCAATATAATTTCTGTTTTCCATAGGAGACAATGGACAGATTGTATGCTTTAAGGTCAAACAGATGTTTCTTCTTGAAGTGTTTTTTTTAATCCATAAAAACAGTGGGAATGTATATAAAGAGGAAAAAAATGGTTCAAACAGATTAAGGGTATATTTTTGCTTTATTGAAAATATTTTAAAACCTCATCTAGAAAGAAAACCATTTAGCTTTGATTTATCTAATAAAGTCCAGTCATTTTCAAAGCTGTCTCTTTCCATCTTTGTTTTATACAGAAGAAGAATGAACTTTCTAAGTTACAAGTAAGGAGAAGAAGAAAGGTTATTTAATTCTTGTTAATAATTGTGAGAACATGAGATTCTAAAATGGTTGGCATTTTGGTATTTAATGTCAGGTGTACTTAAACAATTTGAAAAGCCATATGCTAAAATACTTGAAATAGTTGTGAAAACAAAAAGTCTGATACTACTTTTTAAAAGCTCTCTAGTAAGAGAAATAGAGAAAGCAAGGTGTGGGTTACGTGAAAATGACAATGTATGGTTAGTGGCATCAGAGCTATCAGCAGAATGTATTCACATTTCTGGCACATTTAAGTTTGCAGGTGAAACAATGTATGGGTTCAGAGTGTGGAAGTATGGAGTCAATGTTCCCCTGATTTCTGATAAATACCTGTGTTTGCACTGGGGTGATAGAAAGTGTATCTTTCCCTCCTGAGCATTTAGACCAAAGTTCACTGTGGAAAACATTTTGTGCTTTTACTGAGTCTAGTGTGAAAGAGCTCACATGCAAATCAACGGTTTCTTTCTAGCTCCTGAGTGCAGACTAGCCCGTGCACTCAGCCCTTGAGTCAGGAGCTGGTGTAGCTCAACATTTTTGCAGTATATCTTCACTGGGAGCTTGTGTGGAAAATCCCAGGGACCTGCCAGTGACATATGATGTAGACTAAGGGAATAATGCATCCTTCATCAGGGTTGTGGTGCAGGCAGCACAGTTTAATATACTCTGATCTGTAAGGTTTATGAAGACTTTATTCAAAGAGCACTCTTGTGTGCCCTCTGCATTTTCTATATCAGATAGGAAGCTTTATATCCCTGAATTATTTATAGGTTGGTAATACAGTACATCTGACCTTTTTATAGGGTAGCATCGTGCAGAAGGGAATGAAGTATTTTAGCACAAGGGTCATGCACACAAGGCACAATGTTACTGTTTCAATTGTGATGTCCCCTAGACTTGTTCTCTCCTAGCCATTCTTTTGCAATGGCATTTGTTGTGTCTTATGCATGAACTGAGGGCAAATCATGCAAAAAAACTTCTCTTAGATTTTGAAGCAGAGCTTTCCATTTCAGCTGTGATTGATCAAATGCAGTGTTATAAAACCTGTTTAAAAGTTGTTCCCATTCTGCTCATCTTATAAGGATGAACAGTAAGGCCTGTATTTCCCAGTTTATGGAGCCTGAGCAATATCTTTTATCCCCTCTAATGCAAAAGCATTGAATTGAAGAAAATTGGCATTGTTCTCCCATGAGTCATCAGAACAGCAGAGGAATAAGATTTTATCTATGTCATAGGAAATCCAGTGTGTATCTCTAAAAAGTGTCTTATAGAATCATAGAATCATAAAACATGTCAGGTTGGAAGGGACCATTGAGGGTCATCAAGTCCAACTCCTGTACCTTTGCAGGGATCCCCAGGAGTCACACCATGTATCTGAGAGTGTTGTCCAAACGCTTCTTGAACTCAGTCAGGCTTGGTGCTGTGACCACTGCCCTGGGGAGCCTGTTCCAGTGCTCTGTCACTCTCTGGGTAAAAAACCTTTTCCTTATATCTAACCTAAACCTCCCCTGATTTTAGGAAGCTGAATCACCCAGAGACTGGATTTCCTATGACATAGATAAAATCTTATTCCTCTACTGTTCTCATGACTCATGGGAGAACAATGCCAATTTTCTTCAATTCAATGCTTTAATATGGTCTTTTGGATACTGAACCCACAAGCATGTGATAAATCCACATATGTCTCTTGAATGCTGTATTTTGGGTTCAAATCTGATTTGCACAGATACTAGTTTGTAAAAAAACCTCCCCAAAACCAAAAAACCACCCCAAACCAACAAAATCTCCTCAGTGTATGTGCTTTTAAAAACTCCCAGGAAACTCTTGTATGGATTAGCTCATACAAATACAAGTTCCATTTATCATTGGCATTATTAATGCATTAAAATCTCTCTCCTCTGTTTAGTAATTGCTTTTTTTAATATCTGCTGGCTTTAGAATGTGCTATATAATTGCTGCTTAGTCCCACTTCAGGTCAACCAATTTCTTCGTTGCACCTTCCAACGTAAGTGTGAAAAACACACAGTCTGGAAATTTGCCTATTTTCATTGTAAGAAACACACAGAGCAATACACAGAGATTGCTGATAGCCCACTAAAAGGCAAATTTTGAACATCCGCATCTACACTTTGGAGCAGCCCAACCCAGAAGAGTTCCTTTCCAGAATGGGAAGAGGGCCTGGAGACCCTGAACAGCAAGTGTGTGAATGTGCTTGCCTTCCTCTCAACCTTCAATAGGATTTTAAGGGCAGGACAAAATGGTAGTGTCTTAGGTGGGTTCCTGACTACTTCACACTTCCTAGAGTTACATCTCTCAAAAATGCAGGCTTGGGCTGCCCACTTGCATTTAACCTTAGTGCATTAAATTTGTAGTGGGTTTGCACTGCAGATCTGAAAGCAGATTGATGGTTTAAAATATACCTCAGGTGAGGGGAGCAAAGATAAATCTAATAGGCAGTAGCATTACTCATTACTTCTATTCAACAGGACTTTTTCACTTATCTGGGATGATGAAATAGGGACATTAAAGATTCAGACTGAGCAAAATGCGAATGTGAAAAGGCTATACTCTGCCATTGGCTTTAACATCATAGCACAGTAAGGAAGTGATGTGGGTCAGTGAATAAAGGCAGAATAATAACTTTGTGTAGGCAACTTTCGAACGTCCCTGTAAGATTCTTGAAATTTTTAATCTTTTAATTTGTCACAAAGCCTTTTTTCTTTTAAAAGCTTATGCTATCAAAGTATGCAGCACTTCAGCAGAAGTACTGGTGACTTGTAGGGAACTTACACCTGTAAATGCTGTGGCTCAGGTGTCCTAAGAGCTCCAGTATGGGTCTAACTACAGCCGCTTGCAGCAGTTGGCCTCCCAGTTTCAGCTTGCTGTGGAAGTTACTTCAACTAAAGCTTTAAGGGTGTTTTGTAACAGAAAATATTGTGAATCTTCTTTAGAGAAATTGGTGTGAGAAATACGATGGTGCCAAGCTCTGAAGTGAGATAAGGGTTTAAAGTCTTCCAAAATTGCTCAGATATTTTTTTCATTTGCTGTATTTTTGTTGGGTTTCATTCTTACTACTGAAACCAGGGGTTTCAATGATTGGGTAATTGCTTTTCTCCTTAGGCAGTTCCAGTCACTTCAGAGAAGCTATGCTGAACTTGCACCTCTGAAGGATATGATCAGAAGGAGTTTTGTGTGCTCCTAAATTGGGCTATTTTAAAGGCAGGAATGGTCCATAGTGAAATTAAACAGACCTATTGCCCTATCTGTGTTATGGCAACCTCCCAGGCTTTGTACCACCTGTAGCAGCATTGTGTCCTTCACAGAATTTTGTGTCCAGGATGGTTTTCTTAACACGAGTGCCTGCAAGTGGCCATGCAGGAAGGCAGCCTGTAGCTTCTGTCCACAGTGCTGTCACCGGAGGAGACCATGCTCTGCCAGCAATAGGTTTATAAGGCACCTTTTCAGCATCCTATTCTTGCCTGCAGAATAAAAGAAGTGAA
Source organism: Aegotheles bennettii (assembly GCA_013398125.1). Taxonomy (NCBI): domain Eukaryota; kingdom Metazoa; phylum Chordata; class Aves; order Caprimulgiformes; family Aegothelidae; genus Aegotheles; species Aegotheles bennettii. Next base: position 108,028 of record VZRW01005842.1, on the reverse strand, counting down.
GCCAAGGCAAAATGATCTCCTCTAAGATTTTCATTGTAAAGGCTGGTTGAACCAATGGAGAGTAAATTATGTTTTGGACAAAATAATTAAAAAGGTATGAGATAACTGATTCCAGCGTAGCTGGAAAAATCAAAACAAAGCAATGACATCTCTAAGGGATGAGATAGACTTCTGAAAATGTAAGTCTAGTGCACCAAACAACGAAATTGCCTTCTCACTATTCTGAGGATTAGGTATCTTGTTTCAGCCTTTTTTTTTATATTTAAATTCACTCTGGGTTAAGAAGCTTGGCTTCTGCTCTATACACACCTTACATTTTTCTTTTAAGAGCATCACAATCATGTTGTGGCACTTCACAGAGACACTTCAACTATGTTTTCCTAAAAATAAGAATAGGAGAAAATTAATAGGGGTTTATAAGAAAGATGGGGACAGACTTTTTAGCAGGGCCTGTTGCTATAGGACGAGGTTTTAAACTAAAAGAGGGTAGACTCAAGCTAGATATAAGGAAGAATTTTTTTGTGATGAGGTTGTTGAAACACTGGAACAGGTTACTCAAAGAGGTGCCTCATCCCTGGAAGCATTCAAAGTCATGTTGGACGTGGCTCTGAGCAACCTAATCTAGCTGAAGATGTCGCTGCAGGGGGTTTGGACTAGATGACCTTTAAAAATCCCTTCCAACCCAAATCATTCTATAATTCTATTCTATGAATGCAACTGGTGGTGAAACAAGTCTGGAGACTGAGAAAACCTGTAAAGTTTTGGATTCTGTGTGGCCAGTCTCAGAATTCTGACCTTCTAGTACTGTCTGAAATGAGCTACCACATGGATACACAATGAAACACTCTTTTAACTGGGAGTGTTTTCTCAAAAATTTTCTGTTTGGGATTTGCTTTCATTATACTGTCATCAGCAGTAAAGCAGCTCCTCACTGGAGCTCAGTGGTATCTTGCTGACTGGTTTTAATGAAATCTCCATTAGCTAAGGCATTTTATCTCCATTGTGCAGAGCTACAGTGGGTATCTGTTGGAAAGCCGACAATTGCTTCTTTTCAGGGTGAGGGTGGCTTTGCACAGTGGGGCATTGCAGACCATCCTTTGCTTGGAGTCAGTTGTACTAAAGTACAAATGATGTTCTTTCAGTGTAGGAAGCACTTTCTTGTTCTGATCTCATGAAATCTTTGCATACAATGTAAATGTATTGTAGTGTATAAATACGATATACAGATTTTCATACACTGTATATGAACATGTAGCACCAGTCACCTCACTATGACTGCAGGGCTTTGGCAAAAGACCCATTAATTCTATCCGATTGGTCCTCGTTGTATAGATTGAAAAAAAGTGTAATGTTCTTCAAGTTGCTTGCTTCTGGGTGCTTCTGTGCTTCAGAGGTTCTTCCAGCTCTTTTAAATCAAATGCAAGATGGATCCTGTCCTATAGCTGACTCATGCTTCTTATGGTTCTGTTCCTTTGCATTTTTTTAAACATTCTTCAATGTAAATGTATCACATTGATAAACCAGACATTTCACAAGATACACTTTCTTGAGTCATATCTATTTTCTGTCTCAATTTTCCTTAGACTTGAGGAAAATTTCTACTGCTCTAGCATACAAACGTCTTTGGAGAGGGTTTTTTCGTATTTTATTTTCACAGCACTGGTTCTTGTTACAAAAAAAAATCTGCACACATGCTGGTTTATTTCTTTTGGCTTTTTTTAAAATTTCTTGAAAATAGACTTTTCACTCTTAGGAAATCCTTTGCTTCCAACTGCTGTTTCTTCTTTCTATCTGTCTCTTCCTTAAAGAACTGCCTAGAAAAAAATGACAAATAGATATCTTACAGGAAGACAGATCACAGAAAAGTTTTATGTGTTCTTCCTAAATTCTCACATTTATATAAATGAGTATAGGTTGAGGTGTATGTGTAAGTGTTGCATTGCAATATGCTTTAATCTTTTCCACAATCCTGTTTAGTTTCTGGCATTTCTGAGAGATACACTTGCAGTGATGCTGGTTGATGACATTTCTCTCCTTTTCTGACTATTTGAAAAGGTACAACTTCCCATGCTTCTGATGGAGGCATCCTTCAGACTCCACAAAATCCATACAGCTGTTTACAGACTATCTAAGGCCTTTTTGTATGTTTAGAAGTCTTAACCCATTTTGATCCTTATTGATTCAAGTTAAAGGATGAACTATATGCACTGATATTAAAGAAGCAATCTCACTTGATTACAAAGCATGTGTCTGTACTAGGAGCAGTCGTGCAATCTTTCTTCTGCGGGTAAATGGGTAGTAATGTCACAGAGTGTAGGAAAGAGGAACTCATTAATCTTTGGAAAGGATAAAGCTACCGCGACAAGAAAAGCCCATGAGGAAGTCACTCTGTTGGCTGAGCAGGGTTTGGATGCTGTGTATGCTAGTGGTTGATAGACCAGGTCATGCAAAATGCTGTGAAAAATAGCACCTGATGAGCTCAGCACTGCTCATAACGCCGGAGCACTGGGTTAGAGGGCAGAGCTTTCAGAAATAATGACTATGGTGCAACAGGAGAGCTGTCAGAGGCAACCAGAGCTTGGGGTTTCTTACTCCAGCCCTGCCTGAGCCTCGAGCCAGCACAGGAGTTTTCTGAGCATGTGTTCATGTCCTGTGAGGGAAGGAGAGAGAGAGGGAGGGCTACCTCGGGAGGGTTTCATGGAGCCTGAGAAGCAGTGCCGGAGGGCAGCATCAGTGCTGAGCACGCCGTGTAGTCCCTGAGCTACGATGAGATGAGGGTGTTCAGCTCCATTGAGGATCTAGATGTTTAAGCCTCTTTAGGCTTTTAAATCAAACTGGTTTTGAATTTGAAATTGCTGAAATCCCCCAGAACTCAGGAGCTGAAGTATCATCCTCTGGCGACTGAAAGACACACAAACTACAGACTTTATGTATGCAGTATTTTCTGCTTGGGAAACTTAACCTGGCGATACGAGCTTATTTACAGCAACGCAAATTCATGGGACCTGCACACCATTGTGGGAGTGAGATCAATTTGCATTTACCTGAAGTGATGTTTTTAAATCTGTACATAAGGCTAGTAAAGCATAGTCAAAGTAATACTCTCGGGTAAACTAACTCCTCTCATTTCCATTATGTCAGGAGCAGTTAGAATCACTGCTTTACCAATATGTCTTCATTTTTGCCTGAAAGCAACTGATCACAGGGAACTAAAGTAGGGACAGCTTATTCCTGTTGTGCTACACAAATAAAAATATTTAATTTACAGCACTAGTAATTAAATGCACTGTATATGACTGTCTGCAAGCATGTATGATACCTTGGAATATTTATTCTTACAATGAACATCCAGTATTGCTGGGAAAATGGGGATTGCTTTTCCTTCTTCTGCAGGCTTCTAGTATCAAGGCTAGGCTGATTATTCACTCTCTTCACTTTCCATCCAGGCAGCAAAAGTAGTAATGTTTTCCTTGCTTCAGAAGCTGTTAGAAAGTTGAATCTACTAAACGTTCCCAGGTACAAGGTGATATTGAAGTGGACAGATACTGTTTAAGAGACTAAACCTTATGCCACAGCCTAGATAGGTTAAAAAAAAAAGTTGACTGTTGTTGTTTATAACCTTTGGATTAAATCCTGAAGTCCTTATTTTTACTGGGATTTTGTACTGATTATTTATGTGTGCGGCAAGACTAATGTTTTGACAGTGCTTATTAGCTTTCCAGTTGAAATGAAGGACTTCACAGATACCTCCCGTTGTCTTCCTCAATGTCATTACACCAGTGGGAACTTTTGAATGCTTTTGTCTTGGAGCCTCCTGTGAGGAAGACAGTGACTGCTGGAGCATATGAAAACATCTTTAGTGACCTAAAGTCTATGGAGCTTTTTATTCTAATCTTTAAAAGATCTTTTTAGATAGGGAGAAAAGGCCTAAATAGCTAAACAAGATGTGCTGTAGCCATCCTGTGGAGGGGTTTAAGTATGGTGATTCATGTTAATACCAAACTACTTGTAAAAATCTGACACTTACTTTAGTTGAATTATTTGAGTTCTGTTTTGGTTTTTTTTTTCCTTCTGACTGTTATTTTTGTGTTGATTCTGGGTCCATTTCCTATATATGACAGACTGCAGGAGACATTTCGATTGCCAGATCTTTACAGAATTCATAGTAAGTGGCCGGGAAATGAAACAGTATGGACGATGCCTGCTTCTTCAGCTGAGGCCAGGAGTTGATTTTTCTGAGCCTTTTGCTTGTGACACATACTTCCTGTGTGTTATAAAGCAGAATTTATTATCTGCTAAACACTTTGAACTTTGTCTCTATTCTGCTTGTTTGGTTTTGTAACACTAATACAAACTGGAAATGTTTTCAACAAAATCACGATGCTTTAAAGCTATGTCTGGCAGTGTGCTAGAGGCCTTAGTGACATCTGCTTGTTGCTTACAACTGCTAGTGCTAAGAGGATGCCATGAACTATAGTTAGACAGAAAATTTAGGCCTCAGTCTGGCAGTGAAGTGTGGGAAGAGGGAAGACGTACATCTGAGTCCAGACCCTATCTCAGCTTTGACAAAGTAAAGGAGAAAGTAGAACTGTCACTCTCACCTGCTCAGCCATTTAGGTTTCCTTTGATAAACATCTGACTTTAAAATACCTAATTGGAGCCATGACCTCATCAGAGATGATGAATTTTCCCATTGCATCTTCCATTGCCCAGGAGTGCTTGACCTTCCCAGCAGCAAGCGCAGCTCAGTCCTAACTCCTGATCCTAGTGCCTTTGGTCAGGCCAGATTAGCAAGCAACAAAACCAGCTGAGCTGCTGCCACCAGCCACAGGGAGTCCGAAGGATCCTAGTCCTGGTTCCCTTATATGCAAAACACATTTCAGTGCAGTGTATGATGCATTTGCAAATTTGTTGCCCAGTTTGTTCCTGCGGTTAAAGTGAGGACACGGGTCAGTCAATATTCCCTTTGAGTATTTGGTCTGAGAAGTGTTGCTGTGTTTGGAGCCCTTTTGGTTAGCCAGAAACCTTCTGAGTGTGTGTATCTACAAATTCAGAAAGGCATAGCTGGATCATCATATTCCTACATCAGCCTATTGACATTATGCAGCACTATGCAGCATTTAGATCCTGCAGGACCTCTGCAGTGGCTGACATTACTAAGCTGTGTAGGAAGCTTCTGATCAGTTAGTCCCACGCCTACAAGAGGAAATAGGACCTTTGTGTGATGTATTAATCTGAGACTTGGGAGATACTAGTCCAGTTCTCTGCTCTGCAAAAAGATTTCTCTGGCAGCCTTTAACAATAATTTATTTTCTTCTATCTTCTGTTCCCTCTCTATAAAATAGATACGGCATTGTCATGCCGGACTGCGGCTAGGAGAATTAATGGTCTGTTCGGAGTTTTGATTTCATCTGTTTGGCAGGTGTCACCACAGTCATCAAAATGTTTTCATGCAGTTCAGGAGGCTAGTCTGTGTCTCCTGAGGTACCCAGAAGGGGAACGGAGCAGCCTTGCCATCAGACTCCCATTTCACCGGGGTTGAGCTAGAGGCTGCAGAGCAGCCGGGTCACATCTGTGATGTGTGATTGGTCCGTGAATTGCTGCATGAAGCTGGCAGGAGAGTAGCTGTGCTGCTTCCTTGCCCTGCTGCCCATGAAGGGTTGTAAGCACAGCTAAAGTTCTGGACGCAGTAGTAATGTGGTAGTGCTCAGTCTCTGACAGTGTGAAAAACAGAAACAACTACAAAGCCAACAGCAACAACAAATTTGGAATGCCTCAGCAAAGAATGACATGTTGCCTTGTCATCCGCTTTGCTGTCAGTAATTGCTTGGTGTAGCTTTGTCCTTGAACAGGTTTTGAACCTGAAGAAGTCTCTTGGAGAATGAGAACAGTATGTTGTATTGAAGCATGTAAACGCCTTGGAAATTCTCAGGCAATTGAGAGTGACTCACTGCTTTAGCACAGTGCCGGGGATCATTTGGCAAGATGCTGTCTCAATAACCAATACAGACACAAGGGCCAAGTGTTTTCAGAGAGTGAAGGCTTTGCCCAAGATGGTGTAGCTGGATGTGGCAGAGATGAGCCTAGCTTCTCCCAAGGTATGGGCTAAAAGTATTCTCACATTCAGCTAAGTCATCTTGCCTGCCTGATGACTGCTTCTTCAAAGCTTTGATGTGGTAGATGTATCCAGTGAATGATGAATTCAAGAAGATAATCAAATGCAATATTATATGTGAAACATGTATTAAGACAGAAAAACTGCCTTCCCTCTCAGGAATCCTGTTCTCTTGAGTCAGACAAGGAAGAGGTTTGTGTGCTGATTAGTTACAATATCCCCTTTGAAGTAGCTTGACTCGGGTAACAGAGCCAGTGCAGCATCCTGCACCTATGCTAAATCCTTCTGGGTCTGCAGGCTACAGCAGTCGCAGGCAGCCAGCCGTTCATGGCCAGCTCGACATCCTTTAATAGCAAACCTGGGGCTCTCCCAAGGGAGAAGTTCTAATAACAAAGTTAAAAGGGTCTTCTTTTAATCACCAGAGCATCTGAACAAGGCTGGAAGGTTGGAGGCAGGTGATATAAGTGTAAAAAAAAGCAAAGAAAGAAAAATCAGATGATGCTTTTGCAAATCATACTTTCAACAAACTCAGTTCCAGACAGCGTGTGCTGAGGGCAGCTGGCTTGCAGAACAGGTGATAGTACATAGCCATATTTAAGATAAATGCTGAAAAAATGCACTACTTATTAAAGTAACAGCTTTTCAACTTACAGTATTTCAAGGATGATTATTTTGAAGAGCAGCAGTTTGAATTTTAGCTGTTTTAACCCAAACTAATGTTCTAGAAATAATCCTCTTATTAATAAGCCAGATGCTTTATTTCCTAAGAAGTCATGTATGAAATGGCAAATGCTAAGTAAGAGGAATGCAAAAGACAAAATCTGTTTAAAATTTGGATCTGGCAAACTTTCCTGTTAAGAGAAATTAAATAGAGGCTGAACTGGGCTTTTCCTAACTGGATAAGAAAGATTGTTTGAGGGGAAAAAGTGAATTTGGAAACACAATGGAAAAGATTCCTGGGCACTACTTCTTCAAAGGGTGTTTTCATTTAGTCCAACATCGCAAATGAAACCTACTTTATACCTTGGAGCTGCTGTGGAAGTTATTGTGTCTGTCTACACAGGAATGCCTGTTAGCAGCTGAGCCCACATTCTGCCAAGGACTGCAATCCAGCGCTGCACATGTGCCTGCAGAGCTCCCACCGCTCTGCACATCACACCTGTCCAAGCAGCAGATATTAGTGACACATCTCCCACTCCTCCCAATGCCCATGTTCAGCCTGCATGGTACAGTTCTGACAAATCATAGAATCATAGAGTCGCTCTGGTTGGAAAAGACCTTCAAGATCATGAAGTCCAACAATCAACCCAGGACTGCCAAGTCCGCCTCTAAACCAGATCCCCAAGGACCACATCCAAACATTTTTTGAACACCTCCAAGGATGGTGACTCTACCACTTCCCTGGGCCGCCTGTTCCAATGCCTGACCACTCTTTCCACAAAAATATTTTTCCTAATATCCAGCCTGAACTTCTCCTGGTGCAACTTGAGGCCATTCCTCTTGTCCTGTCGTTTGTCACTTGGGAGAAGAGACCGGCCACCCCCTCATTCCAACACCGTCTCAGATAGTTGTAGTGAGTGATAAGGTCTCCCCTCAGCCTTCTTGTCTCCAGACTAAACAACCCCAGCTCCCCCAGCTGCTCCTCATAAGACCTGTGCTCCAGGCATCTTCCCAAATCCTCCCAAGGGCCTTCTAAGAGATATATTCTATTTATTTATTTATTTATCAGAAAGCTCTTTTAAAAAGTTTAGAGTCTGGCGCTGTGTTAGAGATAAATGGACTTCAGGTGAAACTGGTGATATCCAGCACTTCCCACTATATGTCCATGGCAGAAGGGCCTCGTGGGTCCAGCTTTGTGCAGTGGAAAAAGATTTTTGTCCCTTGCCTGTTTTGCTGCTGAGGTCTGGGGAGCAGAGAAAGGAGTGGGCAGTTTGCAAGTAATTTAATTCTTCACCTCTTCTGATGCAAGACCTGTCTTTGAGAGAGCAAAGGCAGGCAGTGTATTTGCTCTTCTCACCCACTGTTCGGAGGCAGTGAGAGCACTCAAGAGATACTCCAGCACTGGCATCTTGCTGGGAGACTCTTGTTCTGAGGGCTCGCATCAGATCCAAGTCACAAGTGAGCAGTTTTTTGAGTTCAGGGGGATTAAATGATCTCTGCTGGCATTGCCATGCACTCCTTGATGGCGTTTTCCAGAGCATTCTATCACCGAAGAACAAAAGCTGGATCTGGGCAGTTGCCTGGTGCTTCCATCCACCTCAGCCAAACAGGCATTTTGGGCTGGATGCCCCTGTAGCACAATGAGAATAATGGAAATTACAGCTGATTTACTAAGCAGTGATGCCTCAGAGCCAAATGGTTTCCATCTGAATGTGAAGCAAATTTGCCAGTGCCCTGGTGTAACGAATGCATGATCTCCTTGCCCCTTTTGTGCCTTTGTAGTCAAATGTTTGCTAGAAGGTCCAGCATTAGATAAAAATCAGGAAGGGAGGGGTAGAAGTCACAACTTTAAAAAATTAGTTTCTCTAGACTTTACTTAGTATATAACAGTGGCTCAAAGTGTTGGAAAAAGAATAAATTAGAAGAACACAAACCTGCTTTTTGCAAACTAGCCCAGGCGTGTGCACATGCCGTAGGCTTGCTTCAGTAGGGGCAACTTGGAGTCTCCATGCCTGGAGTTGTAGAAGTTGCGTTGTTTCAAGAGAAAATATTTGCTCCTGTGGCCTTTCGGAAAACCTGCTTGAAATCTGAAAGCGCTGTAGCTTCTTTGTATGAAGCCTGTGCCAAAACCTCTGCAGCGAGGCCCCTGTGCCGTCAGTAGCACAGAACCAGTTAAAGTCCTTTTAAGGACTTAATTTTGCAGCCCGATATAAATCTATGCTGTGGGGAGATTGGTGATAAAGATGCGTGTTGGGAGAGTGCAGGGGCATTTGAGAGGACGGCGGGGGTGGGGGAGCAGATGCATCCTTGATGAGCCTCTGAGTCCTCTAAAATCTGTTAGTCCTTCCCAGCCCCCAGACAGCCTGTGATTAGATGTGATGATGGCTCGGGTCCACCTGCTCTTGAGCTGTGATTTCTGTATGACTTCTCTTAGAGAAGCGGGTGTATCGAAGTTAGGTGGCAAATCCTAATTGACAAATGAGTCCCCATGAAAAATGGGGTTATTATGTAGTAAGGGAGATGGTCCTTAAAGCAATTAATTTGATTAGGATGTCATTATGTGAAAAACTAAGAGCACTTTTCCTCTATGTTGAAACTGGTGCTATCGCCAAAATCCAGCTTTCGGTCACTGATGCTGGTTGTCTAATGATGACTGCTTTGTGTTTCTGAGGATTGTAACTTGTTAGTTGAAAACAGTGTCAATAAAAGGTTCTTCAGTCTTGCAAACACTTTTATTTTCTCTGAGCTGTCTGTTAAATTCTTTGACCATGTCATTGTCAAATGTGCACACCCAGAGATAACAGGTCAATCTAACCATTGCTTACTCAGAGTGGTAAACTGCACCATACCTGCTGTTGTCTTTGCTTGAGTTTAGATCCATATCTAACCTTATTTTAGACAATAAACTGCTGAAGTGCCTGCAACACTCTACAGTTGCTAAGGAAAGAGTTTCCTTTTCTTGATATGTATTTTTCATGTCTCAGCTTATGCCTGTGGTAGAAGACCATCCATCTTCTCACCTGAACACATTTAAGTGAGTTTTGGGACTAGTAATTCTTTCAGACTAGATGTCTTACAAAGGCATAAGTAGTGTGGTCTGGAGGATCGAGTAGTGAGGTGAGTTGTGAACTGGTTGAAAGGAAGAAGTCAGAGAGTTGTGGTCAATGGGATGGAGTCTAGTTGGAGGGCTGTGACTAGTGGAGTCCCTCAGGGGTCAGTACTGGGACCTGTACTGTTCAATATTTTCATCAATGACCTGGATGAGAGAACAGAGTGTGCCCTCAGCAAGTTTGCTGGTGACACAAAACTGGGAGGGGTGACTGACACACCAGAGGGTTGTGCTGCCATTCAGCAAGACCTGGACAGGCTGGAGAGTTGGGCAGGGAGAAACTTAATGAAATACAACAAGAGCAAGTGTGGAGTCTTGCATCTGGGAAAGAACAACCCCATGGATCAGTATAGGCTGGGGTCTGACCTGCTGGAGAGCAGAGAAGGGGAAAGAGACCTGGGGGTCCTGGTGGACAGAAGGATGGCCATGAGCCAGCAATGTGCCCTTGTGGGCAAGAAGGCCAATGGCATCCTGGGGTGTATTAGAAGGAGTGTGGCTAGCAGGTCGAGAGAGGTTCTCCTCCCCCTCTATTCTGCCTTGGTGAGGCCGCATCTAGAGTATTGTATCAAGTTCAAGAAGGACAGGGAACTGCTTGAAAGAGTCCAGTGCAGAGCCTCAAAGATGATTAAGGGAGTGGAACATCTCCCTCATGAGGAGAGGCTGACGGAGCTGGGTCTCTTTAGCTTGGAGGAGACTGAGGGGTGACCTTATTAATGTTTATAAGTATGTAAAGGGTGAGTGTCAGGAGGATGGAGACAGGCTCTTCTCAGTGATGTCAAGTGACAGGATAAGGGGGAACGGGTGCAAGTTGGCACATAGGAGGTTCCGGGTGAACATAAAGAAGAACTTTTTCACTGTGCGAGTGACAGAGCTCTGAGACAGGCTGCCCAGAGAGGTTGTGGAGTCTCCTTCTCTGGAGACATTCAAAACCCCACTGGATGCATTCCTGTGACCTGCTCTAGGTGGTCCTGCTCTGGCAGGGGTGTTGGACTAGATGATCTTTCGAGGTCCCTTCCAACTCCTAACATTCTGTGATTCTGTGTGAAGAGGAGAAAGGAGAGCAGACCTCTCATGGAGGAAGGATGAGAGAGATTTTTGGTTTAATTTGCTTAATTCTGAACAGTTAAACAAATTTGTACGCTGTAGTCAAGTACAATCATTGTCAGAAAAAATTTACAGCACCTATTGAAGTGTCCACTCTTATGTTACACTTTGCATTGGGAACTGTTCTTGACTGGATCTCAAGGGCATGAGGCCCTCTTTGTGTACCCCAAGTTGCATTAGGTGGCAGACTTTTATTTCCTCTCCCCATACATAACAGCACAATGTGACAAAGCAGAATGTCACAGCATGATGGTCTGTGGCAGCGTAAAGCCCACTGGGCTTCCAGCAGCTCCTCCAACTTCTCTGTGTCTGCAGCTCTTCCAGTTTTCAGGAAAGTGAGAGTGTAGCATGCTGCTCACTGCCTTTGTTTCTGGTCAGGATGATGGTGTTTTATAATCCTGCACTTGGGACAAGAATCAGTTTGTGTGAAATACGAGACTAGAAAATGAGTAACATAAAACATAGTTTGACAACCTCCTTGAAAATGCCTTTCTCTTGTTTTAAAAATAAGAAAATTGTGCTATGTAAATATAAACCATAAATGCACATGGAGAACTAAAGAGCCTGTGGCACAGTGTGAAGGGGAGCAAGGCTGAGACTACAAGGCTTCACTGCACTCCTAACCTGAGATACGGCTTTGGTGGTGGCTCCTCCTGGATACTAGTTTAACTCTGAAACTCAAAATATGCCATGTTTCAGTGAGGCTTAGAGGTTAAGAGTTACAGCCCCTGTGTTACCAGTGGAAGAGAGGCAGCATGCTCAAGGGCAAGCTCTGCATCACATCTCTCTCTTTCCTCACCTCAGAATGGTGGAGTAAGGAGAAAACTGTTTTACAGTGCCCCTTAGGAAGAAGCATGGGCACTTCACCCCAGTTATTTAAGTTTAGCCCAATGCGATGTTAAAACATGGAAAAGGTAGAGATGGCAAAGCACGATAGTGAAATTGATCATCTGAAAGCACGTGGCCACGTCAATGTACAATCTGTGCTCTGTCTTGCTTAAACTACAGCTGAACTCTTCAAACTGACTCTCAAATGAAAATTAAGTGTTTTGCATTGCCTCAATAAAGTGGAAAAACAGAGGAAGAGGAGAAAGCTTAGATGAAAATCTGCTTGTAAGATGAAATGAAACTTTCCAGTTTGGGAAAATGAAGAGTTAGAGTTGCAAAGCAGAAAGACGTGGCTATTGGATAAAACTGGATTATTAGATACAACTGGGATAGCTTTCAGGCTCAGGAAGTTCATTTTTCTCAGTGATTTGAGAAAATGAAGAGAATGGTGAAACTGCTATCCAGAGGGGTTTCTGGGATTAGGTGTTGTCTCTCCAGCTGAGACTTTCTGTTTTGAACCAATGGTGAGGGAACCAGAACATGGGGATCCCACCTCCTGGTGGGGACCTCTCTCTGCAGGCTGGAGCACCACTTCTGTCACCTGCCTGAGGAAAGCTGGGGAACTTCAGTTCCAATCCCTGCTTTTAAAAGCAGGAGGCCTTCCTTCAGCCCTTCCTGTCAGACTCATTTACACTCATTTGGAAATGTGCTTGGTGAAGAAGAGAGAGGCTCTGTAGCTTTGAAGACAGGATGCCCTGTTGTGTATGTACCTGAAGTGAGATTGAGAGCAGCTCTCTTCAGAGTCACCCACTTAACTTGGCCATCCTGGCTTGCGTCTTGCTTGCAGTGAGTGGTCATCTCTTGTCACAGTTGCCTCGCCTTAGTGCAAAAACTCCAGGGAAGGAGGGAAGGGGAGGGAGAACTTCCCTCATTGTGTCCCTGTGCACCTCGGAGTTGGGAGAGTTTCTGTGCTGTCCTGGCAGCTCTGCCCCATAATGTGGTGACTGAAACGTGCTCCTGAAAGGGGTGTTCAGATCCTTTTGGCAGAAGGGAAAAGGGAATTTTCTTTCTGCTGTCTATGAGAGCTCTCAACTACTCAGGAAAAGGGAGACGACACCATGGCCATGTTGCCCAAGAGTCAGATGCAAGCACATTTTTTCCAAAGAAAACCTTTTAACAAAAGCAGTTGCAAATGCAGTCTGAACTTACGATGACTGAAATGGCGTTTGGGGATGAATAAACCATTCTGAGTACATATCTGCCCATATCTGTATGCAAGAGGGAGGGATGTGGTACAAATGAAGTCTGGGCCAAAGGCAGCTTTTAGGCTTGCATTTGGAGAGGCCAGAGAATCTTGAGTTTGCAGTTCCTACTGCTCTTGGTAATAGACATTAGCAGGTAGCAGTTCCAATATTCCAATTTAATTCTGTCATTTTTTGAATAAATTTGATCATAAATATTTTTAAAATGAGAGTTCCAATTTGCTTGTGAGGAACAATACTCTTCTGCTGAATTATCCTGATTTTCCTCTTCTAGAGCAGCTGTTTTCTTCAGGAGAAATTCAGGAATGTTTAAGTGTGTTTGAAATCATGCCTCTCTTGACAAAGTGTGTTCAGGATCTCTTATCTGGAACTTGTAAGATGAACCTTTACCAGTCATAACAGAAAGGGACATCTTGCACAAGTTCCATTTCAAAGTGCTCATCAATTTTTGTGTGGCTGACTTCAGACATTTCAGTATGTGCTGGACCTGTGGTCTCTTCCCATGGAACAGGCCGTTGTGTCTCATTGAATAATGACATTTTGCTCTGTGTGTATAAACTAAGAGACTAGTAGGACCTGAAGCATTGCTGCTATGTAAATAATAAATAAAAATAACGGCATTGGTGATATTCAGAGGATTGAGGAATTGCTGTAAAACACTTGGAGATGTGTGAATAAAATACAGTGATAAGACAGAAAGCATCTACCTCTGTCAGTATTTAAATCTGAATTTGCCATGAGACCTAAGTGTCTGCTTTTGCAGAATAAAAATACCTGAAACAAAATGAAGTACAGCTCTAAAGGATTCTCTGTGAAGTTATTTGGAGAGATCTGTCAGTTCTTGGCTGTTTTAATTAGCTCACCTGTGCATTTACAAGACAGGAGGCAGCTATCAGTTTTGACACTTGACAAGGAAGACAGGGCCATCACTCATCATCAGCTGGAACTGGACCATGGCACACTGGCAGACCTATTCCCAGGAACTGCTGGCTAAGAGGAGCTTCTGGTAATGAGAAGGCCTGAGACAACTCGCTACACTCAAGTGTTTTCTTCCCCTCGAGGTTTAAAGTTCCTGGCTATTAGTTAGGCCTGAAGAGATTTGACAGGTGCTTTGGGAAATAGCAACAATGTGCTTTCTATTGCTGATCCTCCTTCAGTTATAAAGCTTCCTTCCTCCTTGTGTAATGTTATCCAAGCAGTGCTCTTGAACAGGGAAAGGACTGACCAGTTGAGTGGCACTGGGCGCTTGGGTGTGCATGGCTGTGCTGCCATACTGGGCTACCTCGTCTAGGAGAAAATCCATTCTCTCTTTATGCAGAGCTGCAAGTTAGTTTGTTTTTCTTCACTATTATAGCTGAAATTTAAGCCTGTTAACTCAGGGAGAGACACATAAGGAAGAGTTTGTGCTATCTTAGGCAATTTATGCGAGGAACTTCAGCTGATCTTAATGTAATTCTCAGTTTATAATTTCAAGAGCTGCACATGCCTTGTGCATCAGGGACACTGAGCATTGTGTTTGTGTGGACTGGTTTGTGAGTGGGCATTCAAAGGTAGCTGAATGCCTCGTAAGCTCTTGGGACTGATGGTGCCTGATTGATTTGAATACATTTGAAAATACTTAGGATGCCCTCTTGGAAGGTAAAGTAGCTGTCAATCACTGTAAGCCTAAAGACCCAAAGTAGATAAATGAAAGCAGGAAAAAAAAAGTGCATGAAAGAAAGACCCTGGCTAAGAGGAAAATGTCTTACTGGTAAGCTACTGTCTAAAATGTAATCACTGAAAACAAACTATACAATTAAACTATTATCTCTACACATCATTGCTTTCCTCAGCTTTACAACCTCTTCATCCATCTCAGATCTCGTATGAAATTGTCCCTAAATTAGGGGGCAAAAAAATGCCAAATCCTTGACTCACACAAATTGCCTGATTTCTTTCAGCATACACTTGGTAAATGGCAGCAAGCCTAAGGGAGCCTGGGGAAACAGACTCTGGCTCTTGAGAAGGCACATTGTATGGATTATATGACATTTTGTATAGCTGTAATTTAGGGGTCAGAGAGGTAAGTTCTGGCGTGTCTTGGGCTCTCCTTAAAGCAATTTTTGAGGCAGTGTTGTCTGCTCAATAATGAAGGTAATATGTTGATCTGGAGTAAAAGATGAGTCTAAATGAGCTGTTTGTGTCTGATGTGTGTACATAGATAAAAAAGCACCCCATGTACCAAAAAAAAACCCCAAACCAAACACAAACCCCCCCCAAACAACCATGAAAATAGCATTTTATAGGTAATGCTGCTAGAGAATGCTGACACTTGGCAGGCAGGAAGCAGAAACTTTCTTTTTTCCTCATTTACTACAAACAAGAAGTTCCTACAGAGCATTTCACGTTCTGACAGACATAGCAGTTCTCAAGTGATACAATATTCCCCCACTCAGATCTGGCATCATGTCCCCAGAGCCCTTGCCTACACCTTAGGTATTTGCCTGTAACATCTACTTGTCCTCTCAGAAATTATGAAGTTCTAGAACATCTTTAGCAATATATATTTAAGTGTTTTTTTTCATATTGTTCTTTTATTCTTTTTGTAAGTTACTGGAGGAGGTTGCTATATGAGCTATAGTGTGCTGTAATTGTTAATGTCTATCTGAACTGTTGACCAGTGTCAGTGGTGTGGTTTTTAGTTTCAATTGTGTGGTCATTTAAGATAACTAATGACAATGTTTTATAGCCTATTTTGGGGAAGAGGCATCTCCTGATGCCTCAAAACTTGCTAGTTAGCCTGTTGTAAATCAGGCAGGTTTTGTCTGTTACTTCCACTAATTGCTCTGGACATATAATTCTGTCTTATTTTCAGTAGTATTTTTGTAAGATCTTTTTCCTTTTCTCTCAATGCTAGCATAGGCTGTAAACATGAATTAGAATGAGGAGTTTGACATACAGGAGTAGAATCTTGAGTTGTGCAGAACTTCTAAATAAATAATAGTGACATGATTAAACACTAATATTCAAGTTAGTATTTCTAGAATTCTAGAATAGCTATAAAATATGCTGTCACAGAGAAGATCTTCAGTGCTGTTGAAGCCAATGGTTCTCATGACAGTAACAGTTAGCCTAGATGTTGTTCTGTATAGACTAAAAGCCTTGTTACCTCTATTCATCTGGGTAGTGTGGATGCTCAAGTCGTGTTTGTATGTTAATGACCCAGTAGTGCACAGAAGTCTGATTTTTGGAAAGTAAGCAGGTACTGCTCTGTCTGAAGGGCTGGATTGACTCCCCAAAGGACAAAGACTTCTTAGAGATGCAAAAGGGCTGTGCCCATCCACATGTTGGCTGTGTGTGCCCAGATGTATATCTGAGGTTTCATGATCCCAGCACTCTTTTACAGCCCCACTGCCAAGACCTTAGTTTGCTTTGAGTTTTCAGATTATTACTCAAAACTAGAAATGTTTGAGAGTGCCCTGGAGGGACGTGACATTACCTGGAAAGAAACCCGTTCCTTTTTGAAAGCAGAAATCAAATTTTGCTGTTGTAGTCAGTGGATCTAGAGAGAATTTAGTGACATCTGCAGCATTGTTTCAGACTGGTGTTTTTTCATGTGGCTGTAAGTCCCATGCACAAATCATCTGCTAAAACCTAGGGTCAAAGCCAAACCATGCGGGACTACAAACTGGGTCATTTGCATCAGCCTTTTAACACATATGCGGACTTTGAGCATTGTGCCTTGAAACTTGATCTGCATAATGGGATCTGCACCTCCACTTGTCATAAACGTGACCTGTGTATGTGTATACCTTCTCACACATCTGCACCATACATTCCAAAGGTGCAGCTGAGACTAACATTTAAACCAGGAATTGTCTATGGTAGTAGATAATGGAAGTGAAACCTATTGTAGATTTTGGTGGGAAGTTTCATGAGCCTGCGCTGTTGATCCTGTGTTTTGTGAGAAGGTAGGACCAGTAATTCCCTCCTTTCTGACAAGCCATCCCATGGAATTGCAAAAGACATAGTCTCATTGCTTCACCATTTTCCCTGACACCTGCTAATTCAGTGCTATAGTGATGCTTCACCATCATAGACTATGTTGATCGCATATAGCTTTGATTTCTTTAACATTAGTGTCAAAGAATTTTTATTGTCAAGCCTTCTCTTTCCTTTTTTTCTCTTCTTGCTTTCTTTCTTTTTGTTTTCTTTTTTTTTTTTTAAAAAAAGAAAGATGGGATCCAATTTTCATTGCACTACCATCAGCCTGAGGATATTTTCATCAGCTTTTTTCCTCACACTTAGGTCCATTTTCTGTGAGCACCATATGAAGTAATTTAAAACTTTTAATTGTCTATGATACCTGGTGCTTCCAGACTTTGTTAATGTTTCTATATCTGTGAAAGAGAAATACTAGCCACCAGAGAAAAATGCTGCCATGCCACTTGCTGTTAATGCTGAGAAAGACCTGCTAAATCTTGCAGAATTTGTGCATGCTATAGAGGTAGAAAGAAGGGAAGGTTGCGGAGCTAATAATAGCAACAGCTTTGTGACTAGGAGCCTCATAATTGTAACTCCATGATGACAGTCTGATTCAAAACATGATGAAATATGTATTTCTATCTATTCCTGTGGGTCTTGGATCCGTTCTTACAAATTGAAGTTGAAAAGAAATTTGGATATTTTTGCATAACACCAAAAGGTCCTTTCCACTTCAGATGCAGGCAGGTCTTTTGTAGCATTTGACAGGATAAGGTTTTCAATATATTCATAAGGTGTTTTGAATGAAGCATCCCCTGATCTTTAAGACTTTCTTGAGCAGTGTTGACACAGTGGTTGCATTTACAATCAGATAACAACAATACCAGAATACAGTTGCTAATACATTACTTCTGCTTCACCTTTCCATTGGTTACCTGCCTGGTTACCTGCAGAGTGCCAAAGAACATGACTTGCTACGGTTCGGCAGGCATCATTGTTCCAGTGCTTTTTGTGGGCTACTAACAGTTCAGAGATGGTGAAATCCCTCAGTAAGCTGCTCATTACAAGAGTAACTAGAGACAGTGGACTTCTTAATTTCCCATGTGTACCAAGTGTTCTTCCCTGTTGTACCAAAACAACATGGCATTTTTAGTTGTTTCATTTGAACCCGGGCAAATTCCAAAGCAATGTCAAATCTACATAGTGCTACACACTAATGGGTTGTTGGTCCTGCCTCCCCCTATAAGTAAGTGAAAGGCACAATGAGAGTAAACCTTTGTCTGAAACAGGTGAGTAGTCTGCTCAGGTATTTAAGGCTCAGGTCTCAAGCCTTTATTATATTTTCTTCTGTTTTTTTTCCCTCTGGTAGTTCTTCTATTGATCACCTGCATTGGGATTGTTTCCTCTGTGGTGAGTGAGGCAACAGTTCCAGATTTGGCCTGTGTAATTATTTATGGTTGTCTAGTGATGCCTAAGGAGGCAATAACAACAAAACTTTCCTATGTGGCAGATACTACAAATATGTTTGCAGCTTCCAACTATTTTTAACTCCTGAGCAGGATACCAGTTTTGTCTGTTTGGTAGCCCTCAATGGCTTTCTCTCGCAAGCATTTGCCTGGTCTGTTGAATCTGTGCAGATTTTGGCATTCAGAACATCCTTTATTAACATCTTTCACATGTCTAATACATTCAGATGAAGAACCATCATCTTGTCTTTGGTTTGCATGTGACTCCTCCTGCTGTCATTTGATGCTGTAGTTTACATATTGGGTAAGACACTGTATAATCAATCCCTGCCTACCCCTGTTCGTGCCATGTCTGATTTTATGCACGCCTGTCATATTCTTCACGCCCCCACCCCCATCTTTGTGTGAACGAAACAGTCACTTAAATTACTGCATCTATATTTGCGTCCAGTCAGATGAGATAGTGCTGTTGTTGAGCATGCCAGCCTTTTATCTTGTTGCAAGGCAGTCTTCAGTTTTAATGGGCAACTTAACATAGGTTTGCTGAAATGTCATAATAAAACAAGTGAGTACCCCTGTGCCCATTGTCTTCTTGATACTGCCCAGGAAAAACAACATGGAGCTATGCTAGATAGTTCTAGAGAAACATCAGCAAGTAGTGAGATGGGAAGCGCAGTGGGTAGCAGTGAGATAGCAGAGGGAAATGACTAGAAGACTCAAAGGATTAGTTGTTTTACTTGACCTTTTAAAAGGAACCTTGCATTTAACTAAATCAACTACATATTCTAGCTCTGGGCCAGACTGAGAATTTAATCACTGAGCACTGCCTATTAAAGATGCTGGAAAGTGAGAAATAATTCAAACATCTCCAAAGAGTTAAAACTGGAAAGCTTAGACTTAAATTGAAAATTCTAAAGGTGTGAACTTAGCCCGTCTCATATCAGTAATACTATTGTCTAAATCCTTCACTAGCTCTAATACTTCTGCAGAGATTTTTAAACATAAGACTCTAGAATCAGTTTCTAAAAGTGAATTTTCAAGTGTCTGATGGAGCAAGGAACTGAAATGTCACTGATGTCAGACAAACTCAGTCTTGAAGCAAAAATTGCAGGAATCTTGTATCAAGATGTGATGATGGATTCTTTATTGCTGTCAAACTGGATGTTTTTCTAAATGATGCAATCTAGCTGTAACAAGATTCCCTTCAGGGAATGCTCCTCCAGAGCAATCCTGTGCTGGAGGTCACATTGCAGTCTATTCTTCTGGTCTTACCATAAAGAAATTATGGAAGTCATATTCATGAAAAATGTCCATGATGTGTTATTTAAATGATGCTTGGGTTTCAGTGCTGAGCACGGGAAAATCCAAGTAGCAGTTGTAGGGCATTCCACATTTGACAACCAATTTCAAGTATTCATATATGTCTACCTATTTTTTTTAATACTTCGGGGAGAAATCTTGACCTTAATTTCTAAAGGCATTGATTCTACAAATACAGCTTGAAAATTCTTTGAAGATCAGAAAGAGGCAGTCTTTCCCCAAAACTTACTGAAGACTTCACCTTCACAACCAGTTAATACTGAGGAAAGGGAAACGTGCTGGGTGTAACCCTGTCTTTCTTCCTTGGACACAGCTCATGCACAGGCAGGAGTGTGGGCACAGGGAATGTGCTGTCATAGCTCGGTGGGATGTAAGAGTGCAGGAGTGCACCGGGATGTGTCAGTGCATTTCTCCACTTTTCAAAGTATATTGTACTAAAACAAAATAGTTATTGAGTCATCATAACTGCATGCCTCAGTTAAATGTTTATATGATTTCAGTAATCTCTGCCTAACATAGCTATTTTTCAAGTTTTTTGCATATCTGGGCTGACACACCCACAATACTCACATTTCTGGCAGCTTGGGAGGCTTTCCCATGGAGCTGCGATATCCAGCACCTTTTTAATAAAAATTAAATTATGAAATGAGCCTTGAGACTGAATGTGTGAAATATGCACTTTTGGGCCTGGTGTTTAAATTTTTTATTATTTCATCTTATTTCAGGTTCCTTGTCCTTTATTTTGGTCTTCACCCACTATATTTTTTTCTGTGTGCTTATGTCTCAAGATGATGTTATGGAGAGCTACATGGCTTGGAAAGTAGAGATCCCCTGTGTTTGCATGTTGTGTAACAAGCGGGCTAGGAGATTTTGAGGCTATAAAGCGCTATCCCTTCCCAGACAAAAATGAATGCTTGGAGAGAGAGATAAAGAGGAACTGCTCTAAAAACTGTCTTAGGTTCTCTGCCATAGTATTTTGGATTTTAACTTTGCTTAAAATCCGTATCTGTAGCTGACAAAATTTTCCACGTGAAAGTCACTGTGTAGGTCCAGACTTCTCTTCCTTAGAACAAATGAGACCTATTTTCTTTCCCCTTGTACTCTTACTACTTGTGGGAGCAGGTGTACATATGTCACTATAACAACCTCATTTTCTGAATACCTTGGATGGTGCTGAAGCTGTTTAACCACTTAAAAATTGCTTTTGGCTCAAGAATGTTAAGAAAACAGTCCATTTAAAAGTTATTTGTATTTTTGTTTATAAGGACTTGCATTTGATCTTAAAAAAGACTGCAATAAAAAGAATCCAAAATGCAGTTATGTAAAGTCATTTCAGTTACTGCTGAGCTTTGCATAGCTATAACACTTTTGGTTAATACGTAAATACAGAACTGTCTTGAGAAAATATGGCACTGGGGAGCTTGCAAAAAAGGCGACCAATGACAGCTTTGTCTGGGCTTCCCAAAGACAAGTTGCTGTCTGACAGGTATCTATCCAGTGTCTTAGGAGTTAGTTCAAAGAAGCCTCCCACAAGTCGGAGGCTGTGTCCTCTGGCAAATGTGTGCGGGTCTGATTTGCAGCGCATGAAAGCAGCAGTCACATATATACGTATATGTATGAAGGACGTTGAACAGGATGGGCACCTGAGGATTACATTTCTGCATTCATGCAGTTGATTGCTGCTGTGGTGTAGTTGGTTGTAGCTGGTGTAAGGCCTCATGTGGAAAATGAAAATCAGGGGTCTCATTAGCACAGTAGCAGTTACCCACGGCAAAGGCAGTAATTGCTGGTGCAGCCTGATCTCCTGCAGGCAAAGGAGTGAAGGTACATCCAGGGCCCTGCGGCTGACTGCCACACAGCCAGAAAGTTGGTCGCAGCTCCTCCAGCTGGTGATGTGCTTCGCTTCAACGGGGCTCACCTAGAGAGTGCAACAGCAGCAGTGGGGTTGCGGGGAGATGAGCAGTACTGACAGTGTAGCTCTCAGTGTACACCTTTTTGGGTTTGCTGGTAAATCTGCTTCTCTTTCCAGCAGAGACCATGCTACCAGTTACATGAGATGCAATGGCTACTACAAGTACAGTCTGGGCTAGGCTGTCAATAATTTAGACTTACTCTGTTGCCTTCTCTTCCGTATGGTGCCGTAGCAGGGGCAGCTTCTGCCAAATAGCTTACCTGTTTATGTTGCAAAAGCCAGTCATGAAATAGTGAGAGGTACTCCAGCGCTTACCAGACAAGGTGCTGAGTGGGCTGTGTGGAGCCAGGGTTGGACTAGACAAGGATTTTTACGAAGCATCCTGGCCTCTAGCTCTTTCAAGCACCTAGGTGCCTTCCCTGGTGATTCCTGCAAGGGTGATGATCACACCACCCGGTCATAGGCCCCTTCTGAGTGTTTAAGGAAAACAGACAGCCCAGATCCATGGGTCAGACTGAGACCGCTCATGTACAAAGACATGCTCTGGTGCAAAGTGACACAAGCCCCATTAACCGTGTGACCATGTGGCACAGTGCTGTGCAGGACGTGGATGCCCACACCAGCACCAAATATACAAACTCCAGGAGAGGGAGGACTTGGGGACACAGAATTTTAGAGAGGCACACTGACCTGGCTTATAGTTGCCTTGGTTTGCTGGGGCTTTGTGCCACTAGAGCCTGCCTCAGCCCGCTGCTGGAATGACCCCTTGAGACCCTTCCTGGCATCACTCCTCCAGCAGAGGCGCAGGGCAGCAGCCCAAACACCAGGCTGGCACTCTTCCTTCAATTAAAATGGGGGACTGCCAGTGTGTGGGGAACCATTAGCCTGAAGCATTGTATTGATTCTCCCTTCCTAGTGAGTAAGTGCTGTTCTTGCACTTCTAAGGATTATGCCGCTTTGTTCCCTTTCTACTGAGCTCACTGCAGACTGAGTTTCCTGGGGAAAAAAATAATCCTGTCAAGTGCCCTGTTTTCTTATTCTTATCTCACATTTGGTTTCCTAATTGCAGCTTGGAAATAAAATATCCTTCCTGCTAATTTTACTCTTTTGTATTTGGGAAACGCTGCCAAGTCTGACAACTTCTTCCTTCCAAAGACGCAACGTTAAGATGTTTTTTCCCTGCTTCACAATGACAAAACTGTCAAGAAGCATTGGAGTCAGGAGAAACATGCATTTTGTGTGTGCCAGTGAAGCAGTGCTTATTATGTTCAGTTTAATTTAAATCTGTCTGCAACAGAGGGATGGGTTTATTTACACATTTCCTAATAATGATTTGAATCTGAAAGTTATTTCTGCACTGGAGTGTGCACTTTGAGTGGATTTTCTCAAAATCAGCTAAAGAGATTGGGTATCAGCATTCAGTAGTAGCTGGAGGCTACATCTTTTATGCTTCAGCTTAGGGAACCTCCCATTTTCAAACCAGACTACTTAGTGGTTCTCCTTTAATACCACACAGGAGGTTTTTTTTTTTTCACTTGGAAAATACCAATGTAAAACGCACGGAGTTTTTAAAAAGAATGTGTTGCCATTGAGTTCAGGGAAGAAGCATTGCCTAGCAGCACTCTGGGGTTGTGTGTGGGCACTGTGAAGCTTTCATCGGTACCATGACAGCCTTGGGCTGTTTCCACAGAGATCACTTAGCCTACAGGCTGAGGAAGATATAATTAGGATGGTAGACAGAAAATTAATGTTTCTTTGTGCAAAAATGTCCCCTTTTCCATAGAAAAAAAGAAATTAATCAAGACATAAAGCTCTCAAGCTTCTGTAGTAATCAAGCCACAAACAGCTTCCCCTTGTCTTGCAGAGCCCATTCCCCACGGTCCTTGTATGCTGGACTGTGGGACTGACTTGTGCTTTGCCTCATCCTTAAACTGCAAGTTGTTTCTAGAAGAGGATGTGGGATGGAGGGGAGGGCAAGAAGCACTTTGCAAACTGGTGTTGGAGACTCTAGAGTGGTCTCTGCTGTACTGACCCGATTAGTGGCCAAGCTGCACTAAAATAATACCAGATCTTCTGCATGACATGTAGTGAATGAGCTCTTAGACGAGACTGCTGTAGACATGGGGGTGGCTCTTGGTCATATTAGAAACTTGGTGCTAAACCATGGAGTCAGGAAAACAAATATCATAGAATCACAGAATGGTTTGGGTTGGAAGTAACCTTAAAGATCATCCAGCTCCAACCCCCCTGCCATGGGCAGGGACACCTCCCACTAGGCCAGGTTGATCGAAGCCCCATCCAACTTGGCCTTGAACACTTCCAGAAGTGTTCCAGAAGTGTGTAAGAAGTCACTTTTAACACAGAATAGAACAAGTCACTTCCTGGGATCATTATATTTACACGGGCGCTGCAAGTTCTCTCTCAGAACTGGAGAAACCTTTTCCTGTTTTTTTTTTCTGGTGTTATAAGACAGATGGTGTATGCTTTTAAATAATGAAATAATCCTTGTTTTGCACAAGGTAAGACACTTGAAAATGTTGCTATAAATGTGCAGAGGCTGTGCATTTGTCAGTTTAAATACATTATTACAAATAATTATTTCTCTTCAACTTTCTCCCCCCCTTAACAAACGTGCAGTTAATCACAGAGTGAAATCTCTTTTCCCCTCTAGATTGTATTCCGGAAAATCAGTGACGTCAAACGTGAAGAAGAGGAGAGAATGAAGAGGAAGAATGAAGCACCTCTGATCTTACCCCCAGACCACCCAGTCCGCCGGCTGTTCCAGAGGTTCAGGCAGCAGAAGGAAGCACGGCTTGCAGCAGAGAGGGGCAGAGATCCAGATGACCTGGATGTGGAGAAGGGCAATGTTTTAGGCGAGCACTCCTCTGCCCGTTCGGTGGTCAAAGCCAGTGTTGTGACTGTACGGGAGAGCCCGGCCACCCCTGTGTCCTACCAGTCTGCTTCAACCTCTGGGGCATCTGACCAGGCAAAGCTGCAGGCCCCGACATCGGATCATGGAGGATGTAAGGTGTCGGGGGACTACCCCCGACGAAAAGGCTGGGCCAAATTCAAAGATGCCTGTGGGAAGGGTGAAGACTGGAACAAGGTCTCTAAAGCTGAGTCCATGGAGACATTACCAGAGAGAACTAAATCCTCGGGAGAAGCAACCCTGAAGAAGACAGACTCTTGCGATAGTGGCATTACAAAAAGTGACTTGCGCTTGGATAACGCTGGGGAGGCAAGAAGCCCACAGGACCGCAGCCCGGTCCTCACCGAGGTCAAGCATTCCTTTTATCCCATCCCAGAACAGACTCTTCAGGCCACCATGCTAGAAGTGAAACACGAGTTGAAAGAGGACATCAAGGCTTTAAACACAAAAATGACCAATTTAGAAAAACAGCTCGCTGAGATACTTAGGATATTAACCTCAAGAAGAAGCTCCCAGTCACCACAGGAGTTGTTTGAAATATCAAGGCCCCAGTCTCCAGAATCAGAAAAGGACATGTTTGGAGCCAGCTGAGGTGTTTCTTTTTAAAAACAAATGAACAAAGAAACAAACAGCCCCCTAACATTTTAAATTTAATCTTTCTTGAAAACAAGTGAGGGACCAGTTCACTAAGCATGTCCCCTGTATCTAGAAAGGTACGGTAACAGGAATTGCAACCTCATGTCAAGATGGCAGCTGACTCTGAAGCCTTTTTGACAGCAAGGGTACAGTTTCTAAAGTTTTTCTTTTCTCTGTTGGTGCCCATTCCCCC
>VZRW01005842.1:54387-82510 GCA_013398125.1 Aegotheles bennettii | reverse complement strand
TGTAATAAGAATTCTGACAGCAGCAGCTGCCCCCATGAGCCCCAGGTGACCTCTGAGGTTTTTTGGAGCATGCCTTACGTTGTTAGCTCGGGTTTTGCCTCTATGAATAAGCACTTGCCAGGGTGCTTATGTTTTCAGCATTTGTTTTGGGGTTTTTTTTGCTGCTGCGGCTGCTGTCACTGTCTCAGTCAAGTGTGCAGCATGCTAAATGTCACAGTATATTTTCATACATCTGTAATAATGCAAAGAGCAGCAGGAGAGGTGTATGTCATTTCAACGAAACATGTGCTACTCAGTACCAAAGTTATTTTTGGGTAGTCAAGGGAGGACTAAAAAGATGAAAACAGTACTTTCTAATTGCAAACTGACATATTGCTAAAGCAGTTACATCTAACACCATCCTCACCAATAGCCACAGTATTTCAGGTCTGTTAATAAATAGGATCTTCCATATTCTCATTCACTGAGTCAAGGATACTGGTTTTCAAAAACCTAAATTGTGTCTCGGATGTCTTTGGGTATTGTTACCTTTGCTTTTAACTCCAGCCACTGGAGGACAGAGGGTTGGGTGTGCAGCGTACCTGAGCACAGCTCGCTGCACCACGTATTGTGAACATCAATACCAGGTCCTGCAGATTTGTCTCCCCATGAAAATATACTGTGGCATTTATGTCCTGTTATTGCTATGAATCTGCTCTTTTAATTCTTGTTAAATTATTATTCAGAAGTTATGGTAATGTTTATTGTAGCCAAAGGCTTTCACAGAACTTTTAAATATTTTAGATTGTGGCATTTTCCTCTACATCCAGATGTATTGTTCCTGATCTAATCTAGCTAGTAAGCAAATGGATAGTAGAGGTAGAAATACAGTGCTTACTGTATACAAGTGCTATTGTAGCAAGGAAACAAAAAGATCTGCTTCTTAAAGAAGGAGATGTTTCCAAAACTTATATTTTCATAACTTTTTTCGGAGGAAGATTGAAGCACTTTACCAAAATGGCTTTTCATTATTCATTAGATAGGGTAGTATGGCTGGTATCATGCCTTGGGTTATCACTTTGGGATGTAGGTGTATATTCACAGTATCTTCTCTCCACTGATCCAGTATGGTCACTATTTAACAGTAGGTTAGATCTCAGAAGCAAAGTGCAACACTTTTTTGTGTTTTCATTTTTAATGGCAATAGGTCTTAACACAGTGTGGGAGTAGTTAAATCTCATTCTTTTTCCAAGGTACTAAGTCATTTACAAAAAACACGTGATTTTGGGGGGGAAGATTTTTGTTCATGTTAAGTAAGGAAGAGACAAGGAAACCGACCAATTTGGAAGGATTTCTGGTGGCCTGATGCTTGCATGGTGCAATGCAGAACTGTGTCAGACATCCCTGGGGAAGCGCGAGATCCACTGATGAACCGGCACAGTGGTGAGGCCGTGCTGTGCAAAGCTACCAGAGCTCAGGTCTTGAAGTCAGTATATTTGTTCGTCTCTGTTCATGTAGTAACTGCCTGGCTCTCAAAGATGCTGATTATTCTGAGTGCGGCATCACCATTTCCAGGTCCAGAGGTGGCTGATTTAGGATTGGCTTTCAGGGGTCTTTCACCTTGGTTTGATATGGAAGTGCCCACAGATCGTGAATTCTTACCCAAGGATTGAAATATTCCTGGGAAGCAGCTATTGGGATCAAATCTGTAGGTCACATTTTCCCTCCCACAAGAAAAGGCAGTAGGGAGGTGACTTGCATTGAAACCAAGGTTCAATTTCCTTAATTTATTTCTGGTTCCATGTTTAGGTTTTTCTAGTGGTAACTGGTGTCTTTTACCATTGAGCACTGCTGACATGCAGCACTGAGAAATGCTCCCTTTAAGAGTCACACTATGTGTTTGCTGCATTAATCACTGTAAGTGGCAACAGCTACCTGGAATAGCCACGGCATGATTGCCATAAGAAATCCATACATCAATAGTTTCAGTTAGAAACGGTTGACTTTCTAATCTCCTCAGTCAGTAGATTCATTGGATAATGAAACTACACCTAAATAAACCACAGATGTACTAACATACAAGGATTTAAAATTGATGCCCAAAAAGTCCAGCAAGCCTTTTTCCTAATCTAGTGCCAGTTTCCTAATCTGGGCAAATTCCTCATCAGCATTGAGTTCCTAACACTAAGTTTTCTTCATAAAAATTTTTAAAGGATCAAAGGCTGAACTTAGCAAGCACTTTGTGAAAGTGTCACCCATTTACCTGCAGTCAGATAAACATGGAAATTAGCTTATCTCAGGTGGATGAGGGAGGAAATGTTTATAACCTCCAAAGTATGTGCCTAGTATCTCCAGAACTGCAGTACAGACGTATAATTAAACGCACAGTGGCAGGCTATGGGGCCCTTTGTTGCTGATCCTGAGCTGGCGTTTCTCAGTGGTATTTTTTAATGTGCCCTCAGGGATATGTTAAAGTTTATTGTGGTGTTGCAGATTGCCCAGGTCTGGAGTCATGGCAGGGTCAGCCTTAGAAGCCCCAGAATTACCCACATGTGTTTACTGAAGGAACCCAAGTCCCCATTTGCAGGGGGTACTTCTCATGCAGCCTGAAGTTCAGCACAATACTGCACTCCTGCAACGCCCTGTAGGACAACAAGTGGGTGCAGCATGGAGTCCAGTTTTAAGGCTTTTATAGTGGCCTATAAAGCTGTTTATAATCCATTTGTAAAGCCTTCAAAGATTGTAATATACTCCTGAATTACATTTAAAATTTAACATCTTTGAAGATTATGGCCAAATTTGATTTTGTTATGGTTGTGAAACTTCAGAGAAACTCTGCTCCTTACAAGACCTTCAGGGAGTCTGCTCCAGGCCAGCACTGACAGTAGTTAGCGTAATTCAGATTTGCACAGCTGTAACTGAGATAAGACCCACTTTATTATGATTTCATGAACTGGCGGGCACTAAAACTAGTTGTAGGAAACTGTATCGTCCCTCAACCCATATATGTTGTAAGAGAATTTTTTACAAATGTACTATCTAGGATGAGCTTTGGGCTTTGGATTCTCTGGGCTACCAAGTGGTTAAAACAAGCAAAACCTTGCCCGATATGGGGCTAGTCGCTCCTTTGAACCTCAGCCTAGTTTGGACCTGTGCTATGGTGCCCCAGCTCCGCTGATGCAGTGTTTCCTTTGGAGAGTGACTGAAAGCACCTGTGTTACAAATCTTTCTCCATCGAGCCTTACACTTAGATGCCTATGGCTGGGCAGTGTGCATACCTGCTGTAATCGTTACTTGTTCTTTCATTTTACTTGTCAGCTTTTCCTTTTTCTTTTGCTTCTCTCTACATGTTGGGTAAGCCTTTTCACTTAAATTATTTTCCAGATTAGAAATGGATGATCTCTGAACATGAGGCCCTGCCCCTTAACAAGCAAATGCTTGTACATACTATAAGAAAAAAGAAAAAGCAAAAAGCCTCAGTTTTAACTGTGTTCTGGCATAGTGCTTCTGCCATTTAATAACCTGCTAAATAATCTGCATTAATCTAAAAGAGATGATGTGTTCTATTTTTATTGTATGATGGAATTAGATTTCAGTCAAAAGCAGGAAGTTGAGAGAAAGCCTGGGTTATAATTTGGTAGAATAGGAACTTCTAACAGTTTGTGCTCAAACTGTTAGAAAGAATACTGATATGCAGCACAGGTTTAAAAAAGCAAGCCCCAACCCTCTCCCTTACTGTGTTCAGATACATTTACTTCTGTCTGATATTACATGTATACTTTTAAAAACACCATTCTTGCTTTAAATCTCTTTCACAGTGCTGCCCTGAATCCCAGCGAACACCTTGTTTAACAGCTTCGAAGGTGATGTTCTGCTTCTACAGTACTTCACTTTAATGAACCGAACAAGATATTTACTGTGAATATCTGGTGATATATTTTCACTCACTGTTAGCCAGTCTGTGAAAGAATTTAATAGATGATTTGTCTTTACTATATAAACAATGTGTATGATTACACTTGTGCAGGTGTGTGTACATACACACGTATATATAATATCTATGTATAGATAAGTCTATGGATTGCGTTTCTGTTAAGTAAGAGCACATCCCTCATTTAATGATTCCAGTTCAAGAAGGGAGCTTATATCTTCCCAGTAGACATCCACTGAGTGTCCTAGTTAGTATCTTGTTTGTTAACTGTTGAACTTTTAAGGCCATGACTTTTGGTTTCTCTAGTTGGCCTCAATTTTATATTGTTAGTCTGGCGAATACTGTGACTGCGAGAAGATCTAGCAACTGTTGCAATAGTCAGGAAACAGAAATATATGTATGAAATTGAAAAAATGCTGTATCATAGTTGGTGGGAGCAAGGCTCATAAGCCACTGTTTGTTGCTCACAGTATCTCTGAAGCTAAGCTGCCTGCCCTGGTAGTGCTTCTCGTGGCTTCTCCTGCAAGAGGGATCGTGGAATAAATGGATTTCTTTTTCCTAGTTCCAGGGGCTGTCTCAAAGGTGCTGAGCCTATCCTTCTTCTCACGGGCAGCGTAACACATGGTCACTGCACCTCTGCTTTCTTGTCCTGGTGTTAGGTGGTGAAAAGCATCTTCTTGCTGAATTCTTCATTTCCACGTAGTCTCCTGTGGGTGTATTTGCAATAACAAAGTCTGTGTTTCAGCTGCACTTCTGATTCATTAAAACAAACCTTTTAGAGGGAGTTCCGTGCAGGAGAAGCTCCAGAAATTTGAGGTGAGGTACAGTAGGTTACTGTATCCTCCAATCTGACATAGTTTTGACCACATTGTTATGGCAAACATTGAGTCAATTAAATAAAAACAAAGCTTTTTGCAATAAGATATATCCAACATTTAGCCTTAAGACCTTTTCATAAGTGATATAATTCAAACTGTGATTCCATTCTCCTTCCTTCTTAATGTTCTGTAGTATTTACAGTGTTGCCTAAAGATGAAGCACTTTGATTAGCCTTCTAAATCTAATGGAAATCACTTGCTGGTAATCACATTTCTTTCTGCACTTATTGCCTTCTTATTAGGATAATGAATTACTCCAATAGCCCTCTCCCCTCACAAAACAAAGAGATGTAACTATTGTCTAAACACTTTTGTGTACAAGGGAGTCAACCCATCATATCATGAAAGTGTTTGTTTCAAAGGGTTTTTTTACAGTTCAACAAAGCTAATGTGAATTTACCTGTAACTGTAATTTGTTTCAAGCTGATTGTTGAGTGTTGTGTAAACATATTTGATGTGTAATCCCAGAACATCTCTGTAACTGGATCTAACTGCCTGATGTTAACAACACAGTTTGGGGTTTTCACTAACTGCTCTGAAAGGCTCATGGTTTTTTTTTCTTCTTCCCACCGAATCTGTGACCACTAACATAGAAAAAGAATCATTTTAGCTGTAGATGAAAGTTCAATAGTCTTGTATCAGGATGAACTGCTATATAAAGAAATACCAAGTTTTCTAATGAATGTGTTATGTTATTGTACCTACATGCAATCAATATTTGTACATCTGTTGGAGACCTGTCTGCGTTTCAATATTTAGCCACCACTGCATGGACACTTTATTGATATGCAGTTAATGCAGTTGCTTTGGCATTTTTCAATGTACTTCACTTGTTTTTATCCTTTCAGAAATCCACCAAATGCTCTTGTTTCTTTTTCTTTGCATTTGTCACTTTGTTCAATGAAGCATGACTAGAAAAAAGAGAATGAGTAGATACTATTTTTGTGGTCAGCAAAGCAGCTGCCAGTAGATAGACAGTGTGTGTATGTATGTATGTATGTATATATACGCACTGTCCGGGAATGTTTCAGTTACAAATGCAGCCACCTACATTAATGGTATCCCTATTCAACATTTTTAAACAAGCACAAATAATATTTGTAAAAAAAATAAAGTTTAATTTTATTTATTATAGTAATAAACTATTTTATACATTACCATTGTTTTGGTGTGCTTTTCCATGTGTTGAATATGTGCTTATAAGATCAACAACGGGGTTTTAAGTTATTGCCTAGAACTTCTGGTGAGCCATTTTGTTGCTGTTGGTTTCTATAATCTCAAATGTTATCAGTAGAGAAGTCTGACATTACTGTTTCGGTCATAAACAATTTAGGTTGTTTCCTCAGATTTCCATCTGCTGTGTATCAGTACAGTTGGGATTTACACTTCCAGGGTCACTGTGAACTGAACTCAGGTCTTCAGTAAAGTGAATATCCTGACACCCCAGGCAGCATCCTGCACTGTGGGCTCCAGTCTGTGCCAGGTGTCTGCTGGGCAGGAGCAAGATCACCAGAGGACTGTCTGAAATGATCATTTGGTATCCTGAGGGTACATTTGTCTGTAGTTGGTCTGTATTATAGGCTGTGTTCACTACTGCAGTATCAGAACTATTACAAAACTTCTGGAAACCAGAGTACTGGAGATCAAAGAGGCTTCTGCTGTCCTGTCATTTGCTGCAGAAGAAGGTGGACTTACCACAGAATTACACGAAGACAAAAACAACAGGAAGGAAGCCCCTAGTAGTGTGTCGCCTGCCAGTGACACTACTGAACAGGCAGCAACAAATATTATTTTCTTGGCTACCTCAGCAAAGAAATTGATAACCAAAAGTGACGGGAACAGGAGATCCTTTCAGATCAGGACAGGCATATGTGACAGGGTCACATGCAGCCGCCATTCCTGCAGGCCAGCAGCCACTTCAGACGTGCATTCAAAGTTTTAGTCTTCAGGATGTCATCCTAGACCCCATGAGATTCGCACTCATCTTTGTGGTTCATTCTCCATCCTCTTGTTGAGAGTTTGGTGAACGTTGCTGTCACCTGTATTAAGACACTTCATGGGCTTGTGAATCTCATCTTCAAAAGAACAGCAATAAAGCCTAAGCTTTCAGACTGCAGTGCTGAGAGCAGCCAAGGAGCACAATGAGGAGCTATTTTTAACACCATTTCTGCATCCACTGTAGTATGTGGTGTGACAAGATCTCCAGTCGCTACCATTGTTTCACTGGCTGGTACAGAAATTCAGCTTTCTTTTGCTGATGTTATACAGTTCCCTGTACTTATCAGAAAAGGGAAAATTACCATAGCGAAGGCTTGTACTTTTTTTTTCTTTTTGGGGTCTCTGGAGGCTGCTGTTCTCATTTTCTGAACTCTCCATTATTTTCTTTGCTGGGGCTTTTCCTGCATTCTTAGCAGCCTCCCTGGTTGTGCTGCGAGCTTGAATGAATACAATGAGGGGTAGCATTTCCCACACAATGCTCCCTGTCCCAGCTTCCCTCCCCTCATCAGCCCCACAGCATTTCAAACCAAAAGTTATTAACTGCAGCCCTTTTTTGCACAGCTTTTTGTGACAAATTGCAAAAGTTCACATCTCGCATGATGGCTGTCAGGCCCAGGCTCAGCTGAGGAGCAGCAGTGAGAGGCCCCCGTGCCCACCTGTGCCAGCCCCTGCTCCTCATCCCCTGCACCTGGGAGCATGTTGAGAGCAGGGACAAAAGGTTTCCACACCATGGGGTGTGTGCTGTGACTTCTGACTTCATTCAGTGATAGTTGTAGGTATTGCTGCTTCTGTGTTGTTATGAGTTAGTGTGCAAAGGGCAGCACCTACGTGATGCCTGAAGGTGCGTAGCCAGAGCAGAGCTCGGGGTTGGTGTGTATTGATGAACAGCTTCCCCAGGGCTCGGCTGGCAGAGAGCATGGACCCCATGGACCCTTCCTCACCTTTATACTGCCATATGCCTGACAGCTGCTGGGGACCCCTCCTGGAACAGGGGGGCTTTTCCAGCTGGGTCTGCGGCCCCAGGGTGCTTGGCTGCATGGGCAGCAGCAACAACTCCCAGGGCAGCCTGCGGCATGTCGGCTTGTGGGAGGAGAGTAGTGCTGCTTACACAGTTTTGAATTTTGCATTTGGTAATGGGGGTCCTTTAATTGCCCTTTGGTGCAATTTAGTAACTGTTGCAGTGAGAAGCACTCCCAGAATGCTTTTTTTTTGCATTGGAGTAAATATGACTGCCATCACCCAGCTCTTCTGTGCTGCAGGAACCTGTGGGACTGAATTGCAGCAGACCTACCCACTCTTGCACATGTGTGCAGTAGCAGTGTCTTTTATTTGCTTACCCCCATCGTTAAAGGAACATCAAAACTGTTTCTGCTTAGTGCGTGCCAGCAATGCATCTGCCTGCCATGGGAGGGCACTCGGGGCAGCCCACCAAACTCGAGGGGAGCAACGAGCCAAGCGGCTGTGTGGTCCTTCACGGAGCAAGAGGTAGCTGCTAATACTCCAACCCAAGGCCAGCACTGAGACTTGAAGCCATCCTAGTTGCTGAGCTGCTTTCCGTGTTTCCCTTGTTCTCCACTGAGGTAGAGTGGTCAGTAAGGCTGCAGATCCAACTGGAAAATGCTGAGAACGATGTGGTGTTGCTATGGTGTTTATTACTGCCCATGGCGTGAGGAGTTTCATTGCAACAGGCATATAGCATAGAAAGAATATCAGCAAATACAAATATTTTTCATCTGTAACACTGCATTTTTGTTCCTCCCATTCTAATTCACCACATCAGTGTTGACCCATGGAAGCTCAGGGGAATAACCTGCCCCCTTCTTGAAAGACAGAATGAGTAAAAACCTGCGAGAGATCCAAAGGTAGTGTTAGAGTAACTGAACTCCTAACATGTCTGTCTGAAGCAGATAAGAAGACAGTTGGGCACAGCTGTACCTGCAAAACACATATGCTCAAGCCTTGGGTTTTTTTAGTTTTATTCCTTTTTCTTTTCTGTTCCTATTCCTCCTTCCTAATTAAGTTCAAGCCCTTCTGTAGCACAGCCAAGTTAAAATTTAAGCTGTCCCATGGCACAGGTGTAGATTTAAAACAAGCTTAACTTTGGCAGGTTCATGCATCATGACTGACTCTCACTCAGCCTTTCTCCCTGAAATTCCCACCTGGTACTGATAGAGGCAGGAGTGTGTGAGCAACCTCCAATAGTTTGCTTTTGAGATGACTTTTGTTGTTCCACACAGTGTTACTTCTATTTTTGTTGGGTTTTTTTTTAAGCTTTAGTCACTTGTCGAGTTTTCCTTGAACATTTCTGTTCAGGCAGATGAGGAACGAGGTGAAGGTATGAGTGTAATGTTACTGCCTGCCTGGCAGTATGGCAGTGTAGCCCCTGCGAATGTCACTGCAGTTTGTTTTGGTACAGGTATTTGTCTCCACATCCCCGCTCTCCTAGCTGAAGTACCCAACTGTGCTGGAGTATCTATTACACATCTGGATTTTCTATAAAAGGAGGACTATGGCCTCTTCTTCAGCAGGGGGTTACCACTGGGGGGAAACACTAAGCAGCAGTAGCACACCGAGTGCAGTATTAAACCTGGCAGCTTCTGTGTGCTCAGCAATAAGACCAAGACACCTCAACAAGTAATGGTTCCCTGCAAGCAGTGGCTTACAGCGAAGGGAAATGCAGATTACTTTCAAACCTCTCTGGCAATCTTTATGGATGAGTTTTGTGGTTAAGCAGAAGGTATTTTAGACAAACTAATGATAACAAGAAAATTTATTGAACATGCTTGACTGTGGTTTGAGAATAGGTAAGAGAGTTAAGATAATCCGTATGTAGCCCCAAGTCAAAATAAAGTATTTGTTTTGGTTTTCCGTTAGAATAATAACACTGCACATGCAGCCATATTGAACCTGGCTTTTGGAAGTGTGAGACAGAAACGGGAACAGCTGAAAGCTAAATTGAGAAAAGTACCCCTTAGGAAAGTGTGCAGAAGCTGCATGAACTACTGCATGAAATTACAGTTCTGGCAACAAGAACTGTAAATATCTCTGTAAAATGGGGGTGGGAATGTCTCACTTGTGAGCAGGAAATAAAGCAGCTGTAGACAGGCATGCTGAGAAGCTGCAGGCTGGTTGCTCTGGCCTCAGTGGTAGACCAGATGTCAGGAGAAGAGTCTAAGGTTGTGGCAATAAATGGAAGATGCATATAATGAACCTGAAGTACAGCCTTGGATACCTGAGTTGGGGGGTTTGATCTGCTGCATTTCCTTTGTCCAGGAAAATTGGTTATGGAGGAAATCTAGCTGTGTCTCAGGAAAGCTTCTGAGGAAAGCCCAGATAAAGAGAGGGTGAGAGTGCAGTCTGCAAACCCAGCAAGGGGGCAGTCAGCAGGGTGGGAGCAGGAGTAAGCAAAAGGAAGCACAATACCGGCACAAAAGCAAATGGGACTGACTGCCCAGGAAGCTCCTTAGGCTGAGGGTTATAAAGGGCTGTAGCTTTCTGAGTTACCATCTTCCAAGCAGCTGGTGTAGTTTCATTAGTGGAGTGTGGCTGTCTTCTGGAAGGAGCTGGGAGATACTTCGCCCTGCTTAAGTTGTTTCTACCAGTGTCATCAGGTACCCTTGTATTACTGCCAGCAGCCTTAAAGTTTTAAAGATTAAGCTTGGAAACCTTCTAATTGTGAAAATGTATTTTTTCTTAAAATGGAAGTTTCATCAACTGGCATTAAGTAATAAGCAGTTCATAGCCTTCAAGATCTCCAAAAGCAGTACACTATTGTACTTTGAATGACTGTCATGCTTTTTTAACCCTTATACCATGTCAGGGCTCATGCTTGATCTGCAGTTGTTCTTGGTGTTAGTTGTGCTTGGCACAGCCGTTCAAGGCAAGCAGGATGACTTCAGAGACTGAAGACCCACTGCAGGTCTCTTATTTTTAACAGGTGACAGTTGGCAGGATTTGATCAGATTGAGGAATTCTGAGAATACATAACCTGAGCGAAGGGTGCTGAAGTCTGGGCAGACGGCACTAGCAGTGGAGCGCAAAGTGTGGGTCATGTTTTGAGCTCAGGACCCAGAGCTCACTTGCTCACAGGTCCCTGATGACCTTCTGGGATATCACTGGGGTATCGCTGTCTGGAGTGCTGGGGGCTCAAAACCTGTCTGGGGTTTGAAGGGGATAAAAACAGTTTCCCCAAACTCTTACTTCTGTTGCTAGGCTGGGAGGAGGTGCAGTCAGAGCCTCCTGTGCTGAAGGGTCCTGTGTCTCCAAGTCCTGTACAGGGTTTTCTCCATGGTTCTTTCTCTTCTGTGTTTTGGCATTTCATAGCACAGGTCGCAATGGGTCTGTGGCGACAGGCTGGTAAAGTGGAGCCCAGGGCAGGCTGGGTATTGATGCTGCTGTGTGGTGTTTTAGCATGGGGCCCACAGTAAGGTCACATGTGGGGAGGGTGCCAACAGGGAGTTATTTATCTAACGGGCAGAGCCACAGCTCTGCATGTACTGGAGGCCCTGGCAGGCAGCAGTGGGGCTAGCCAAGCGCTGGGCTCACTTGTTATACAGCCTGGTCCTGGGCTTGCCGAGACAGGACCTAGGCCATGCCCTTATGTGTTTGCAGCACTGCTGTGAGAACTGAACCTGATGAAGGGGTGGCCTTGAGGCAGGATGCCAAGAAGTGTGGGAAGGCAGCTGAGATCACTGAAGTAGCCTGGAGCAGAGATGTGACCAAATTAATGTTATTAGCCTGTAATTTCAGCATAAACTACCATCTCAGCAGAAAATTACCACCGCAAGAATAAAGAAGCCCGTAAGTATAAATTAGCAGTAACATCACTTAAACGACTGTCTCATAAATACTTAGTTTTTACCTCTGCAATTTGGCTTCCTATAAGATAATCCTCCCACATACCTGAGCCCTTAAAACAACCTTAACCCTTCCAGCAGCAGTCTGAAAAAAAAATCAGCTGGATCTTCTTTTTTTTCTTAAGATTTGCCTTTTAAATGCATTTACCAACAGTGTAGATGTTTCCGGTCTTCTAGTATCATTTCCAGTTGTTCTATTTTTGCCACCTAATTTTGGAAACTCAAATGCACTAGTGCAGGGATGGAAGTTCTGTGGTCCATAAAAATTAATTAATTTTTTCAAGAAAGATCAGCTCTAGAGGGAGTGCTAATACAATTTAAACTTCACAGGTCATAACTGAAGTTATGTTTCTGTGTTATTTCTTCAGCAAACTTTAATTTTTCAGTGGTTGGCTGATGCACCTGTCAGCAATGATTCACTTCAGTTACCCAACCATATATGAAGTTTTTCTTAAATCCCTGTGGATAGTGATGTGCTGCTGTTGCCTGTAATCTGGCCATTGCTGGGGAAGGCGTATGCCAGAGGCAGCCCATTTAATTTGACCCATTTCTGAAAGGAGCTGGTAGACAGGTACCTAAGGTTTTTTTACACTGAGACCAAACTGGCCCTGGATATGATGAGAAGTGGTGCAGCCTAGCTTGTGGTCAAAATTTGCCTGCTAAATGCTGTTGATGGTTTAACCTGCTCTTACCCACACCTTTGTGACCTCCAGCATAAGGAATGAGGAGTTTTTTGAATATCTGTTAGTGTGTTTGGTTTCCCTGAGTAATGCTGCTGTATCATTTTCATCCTATCACCATCTATGTTTGGTACTGAGCGCATGCGCCTGTGCCCTCTCAGAGCAGTAGTTGCCAAGGCCAGCAATGCTGAGGACTTCTATTTTTAAAGCTTGTGGGAGCTGCCCCGAATGGAGAGGTGCCGAGACTGCCTGAAAGTCAGGCGCTGACACTTCAGCTCCATCTGAAGTATATGGGCCAGATTTGTTAGACATTTTTTTTTTCACTTTCCTCTCCTCCTGGGCATTGGTGGCACCCCTGAAAGCCTCTCAAGCTTGGGGCTGCCAGTGCTTGCCCTCAGGTGGGGGATGCCTGAGCTGAACTGGTTCATCAGCAGTAAGTGCAGGCACAGGTGATGCATACCATGGGCAGCTGGGACTCAGCTCATTCTCAGATGTGCTTGGACCTGTGCTTCACATGGTTGCATTTGCTGAAAGTGGAAATCTCAGATAAAATTTATTGTCTTCATCTTTTCTTCCTTTTACATGCAACTAATGGAGGAACCACTCCACAAGCAGCTACAGGCAAAACTGCTGAATTTGGTGCATGTGCCACCACACCTTTGTGCATCCCGCACGTGCCAGGGATCAGAGAGATGCCCGCTAGAGAGGGTGGCTCTCAGGCTCCCTTAATACTAGAAATGAGCTACTGTAATGCAGATTTCCCCTTGTTCCTCAAAGGTGTTACAGCCTCAAGAGTTCTTCACAGGCTTTGCTGTGAGCAGTATTTCAGCTGTCCCTGCAGGATTAAACTATATGCCCTGACTAACAAGTGGCTGTGCGCTGAGAGAGTTATTTTGCAAAGCAATAATGGGAAGCGCTGCTCAGGGGAGGGGGGGGACTATAAAGCACAGGCAGGAGAAGCTGTGACAGACGATGCATAGCAATCTCCTCACTCTTCACAGCTCCTTGAGGAAAATTGTGCCAGGGTACCTGAGGAAGGCAAGCTCCCCTCAGCACGTGTGAGCTGCAACCGGCTCAAGGGTTAGCCCTTGGAGGAAATCAAGTGGGTGCACAAGAGAAAGGACAGGCCCTGTGTCGTTGCCATAACTAATAACAAAATTGCTGCAGGTTTTCATAGTTAAGCTGTTTTTTTTCTCTGACCTGTGGTAAGCTGGGTGTTCCAACTAAGCTGCTTTAGCTCTCAGATGTGAAAGAGATGTATGAGCAAAGCCTTGCTCGTTCTCTAATCAGTGCAGACTTAAAGAAAGAGCCACTTAGCATAATCTTACTGTCCCCAGTAGTAACGATGGCTGGGGGAGCTTTGTTAGCCATGAGTGGGTTAGGTGTGTGTGTATGTGTATGTGTGGTGCGCGTGCGAGAGAAAGAGAGACTTGATTACTACAACTTTGTGGTAGCCATTAAAGCCATATATTGTGATACGCTTTGCTTGCTAGTCACTTAGGCAGTTTTTCAAAATCACTTGTAAACTGTTTTTGTCAGTAGCCACCACATGTCTGTCCAGCCTGGTTTCAGAGCCACCACCTTGGGGTTTTTTTTTGGCCACTCCACTCTTGTGACTTCTAGGGTCTATTAGCAAGAGCATCCTGTCCCCTTGTCCTCCAACCCACAAGACTAGAAGTGCCTCGCCATTGGTTCAAAATAGCCAACATTTTACTTTGGCAATTTCTGTCTCTGTCAACTGTTTCCTAGGTGCCCTAACTAGCTTTCCCTTCGTGTTTGGAAGCCTCCTTCTCCTCCCCTCACCTATGTTTTTTCTTTGGTAAGCGGGATGTCTACTTCAGTCTGTTACAGGCCTCTGCGAGCTCCCACCCCTCTAAGACTGCCACAGGGACTTGCTTGGAGGATGGCACTTCTAATTACAATTACATCAGGTGCCACATGATAATGAAAAGTCAATTCTCAGTTCATGCTGAGGAATATGCCTCCAAGCTGAAGGTACAACTGACTATATACATTTAAAGTGCTTCAGGCACAGCCTGAGCTCTTCGTAACAGAGCTGTGTATCTGACCAAGTGTGTCCCATGCCTTGCCTACTGGTGGTCTATAAGCAGGACAGAGCAGAAACTTTGTGAGCGGGCTTGTTCTTGAAATACATATTTCAAAGTAGCAGGACAAAGAATCTCTGGGAAGACTGAGAGTGAAGGAAATCTATTTAAGATTTAGTAAGAAATAGTATCTATTTCTTAAATTGTGCAAGCACACTTCATACTTCTGACTCTGGACCAGGAAAGCAAGAGTCTAAAGGGAAGCACCACTCCTGGAAGCTTCACATGCTGAAGTCTCACCATAACTGATCCTACAGAGGGTGTATTTGCTTTTGAAACTCCCACCATTAGGGAATGCATGTTCCATGAAGTGCACAAGAGGAATAAAAGTGACCAGTCTGCATTGCAAGCATCCTGCAGGCTTCTTGTGCGTAGTAGCATTTCTTCACAGCAGTGGACCACTTCTTTTGTTACCCTAAACTGTAGCTTTCTAAGACACAGTTCCCAAGACAACAGTCAGTTTCAGCTTTATTTATAGAAACAGAAGAGGATACAAAATTATGAAAGGTGTATAAAGCACTGAACAAAACCAATTCTAGTTCCAAAATAAGTGTACTCTAGATGACCTACGAGGTTATTTCCATATTGGAGTAGGAAGTTTTGCATGCATACAAATTGGAATCTAATCACTTAGTAGCTCCTTGTTTCATATAATAAAAGTAATCAATAAGACTGAAGAACTGACTCATGACTTTTCGCTCCAATGCTAATTCCACTTAATTACAAAGTTTGATTTAAGTTTGATGAAGTTTTTATCCTTAGCTCAGTTCTACTCCAAAAGAGAGGCCAATTTCAGATCTTTTGAGTAAATTCAGAGGCTGAGAGCAATATACTTTTTTGTGGCTGAGAGGATCCCTGCAGCCATTGTAAGTCAATCATGAGGGTCATGGCTCTGGCCAAGCAGCATTCAGTCTTATTTTCAACAGTCCACAGTATCTCCTAAAATTACTTTCAGGGGAAGTCATGACATTTTCATAGGGAGAAAAAAAAATCTTTTCCTGAACTTAAAGGGCTGGAAATTCTGCTTTGAAACAGCAAGAGATGGGCTTAGTCTCTGGATGGGTAGAGAGCTGAAGCCTCTGCCCTTATTTCTTCAGGAATAAATGAAGGACAAAAAGAAGGCTGCCATAGTTCTGAACAGCAGAAACATCACAAGTGCAGGCATTAAGCTGAAGCCTCTCTCAGGGACTAAATTTCTTGTTGAAGGGATAAGCTGTAGCAGACTTTGCTGAAACTGCAGGAGTGATGGACAGTAGGATGCTAACTGTACTTCCAAACAGGCCAAAATGGCTGCTAGGGGCCAGGGAACAAGTTTTGACAAGAGTCCTGCTTTGGCTGCAGGAAGCTGCTCTTGGAAGAAGGCCTCCTCCGGGACTGGTGGCCTTTCACCATACCTAGGGGGAATGTCTAACTTTAGAAAGACCTTCAGAAAGAGATCTTCTGGCTGCTCTTCAGTATTGGTTTAAAAAAGAACAGCTTGGGAGACACCCCTTGTGCTAGACATGTGCGAGGTCTCCTCCTCCCTCAGAAGACAGCATGTGCTGAAGTACTCCCACAGCAGGCAGGACCTTCCCAGCTCTAGGCAGCCCAGTCTTGTGGCAAAGACGCTGCTGTAACAGGTCTGACTGTGAGCAAAAGACACAGAGCTATGGCTGATTTGGTGCCACCAAATTGGACCATTCTGTTGTCTTGGTTTTTTTAAGATCTTAAAATGCTACTTCTAGGGTGTCTTTAATATTGCAGGAGCTGATTGCCTGAACACCAGAGAATGAATCAGGCTGAACAGATTTACCAGTCAGCCAGACCTGGGTTATCTCCCTTTGTAACAAAAATACAAGAGATGGACTGAACAGTTCCCTTGAAAGTGGGATTTGTCCCACAGTAAAGGCAATATTATATGCTTTAGCTCTAACACGAGGGAAAGAGCACTTAAAGCCCAAGGAGCTGTAAGGTCATGTTATTTGATTAAAAAGAAAAGCTGTTCCTTAAGAAAAGACCTTCCTCCCTATTCCCTCTTTTTAAAGAAACAAATAAGCCCATTCCTAAGACTACCAAAAAAAGGGTGTTGTTTTAAAGGTGAAATTTCAAATGAAAACATTAAAGAGAAAAAGCAGACTTTGCTACAGTAGGTAGAAAAGTAGCTTGAGGCTGAACTACTGCAGTCAGTGAGAGCAGCAAAAAAGTTCTTGCTTATATCAGAAAGCAATCAAGAAGAACTGATGAGCACCATGCCCTTCACGGAGTAGCGTAAGTGCAGGGCACAGCCCCGTGTGCCCCTGGACAGAGGCTGAGAGAGACTGGGCTTTTTGAATTCTGCAAGGCAGTACATTTATTTTTTTTGTTCAATATATCAAAGTAAGGCAGCAAAACATGGAAAGAAACAGTGTCTTCAACATATATAAAATACCTATTTTGAGATGCGTGCTTCCAATGTACATAGAGATACTGTTTTATAAAAATAACATAATTCAAAACGCTTCATACTTTCTCCCCACCTCTGGTCACAGCCCATCAGTGTTTCTGGTTCAGTTCTTGCATTCACAATCCAGAATCAACTACATGAGCTTTTGGTTTTAACACATTGACCAAATACTTGGGTCTGGTGCATCCTTCTGCAGCTAGGATAACTAGTGTAGAAAAGCCATCAAACCTGTCTTAAAAATCATCATTCTGCGTCATTCCTAATTCACAGCGTACGTTTGCTCCCATGCAATTCCAACGTGAGAATAGCAGTACAGGAACCCGAGTACAGTCAGTGTCGCCCATGGCCAGCCTATAAATAGAAAGACAGACAATCCTAGTCATAATAATTAAAGACTGCTTGAAGTAGAAATACCCTTGGGTGACCAACCTATGATGCTTCTAATTAATTTTATTAGCAATTCAGTCTCATAAGTAGAGCCAACCCACAAAATTTGAAAGGGGAAGCCTGGATTGTCTGAGCTTCTGGGATGCCTCACCTTCTGCAGCCCCAGCCTTTTCCATTTTCAGGGAACTGGATCAGACTTATTCCTGCTCTGCACTTCCAAACAATACTTGCTGAATCATAGAGGTCTGCTTCAATCCCCTCCTTTGTCTATCGAGCAGATCCCAGAATGAACCCTGATGTTTTAAGGTGGCTACGGCGCTTCCTAGGCACAAAGTGATGCACAGCCACAATGCAGGTTATTAAAAATCATAACAAATCCAGTTACCTGTTCTGCCAAAAGAGTCTAGGGAAACCTCTGATTAAGACTGTTTTGGATGCCCTGCAGCTGGGTGTGAAATTGATGTACGTACTCTATAGCCCCATAACAGCTAATGGGGTCAGAGCACCTTTGTGCCCGTGCAGAACAGACAGCCCTATGTGCTTCATATGTTCTTTTTAGATTATTTTTTTTTTTAACTAAAAAGACTAACTCGTTTAATATATAAAACTTTTGCTGGAGAAATGGCATGTTTCATTGTTACTTCAAATTCTTTATAGTGAAAGTCACCATCTTCGCCCTTGAGTGTTTTACAGCTAAAGCAGTAAGCAGGAGTTCACAAGCAAAAACAGCTATTGTTTTCCAGTGAAGTTATAGAGCACTTGAAAAATCAGTATCTGTAGATTTCTGAATCAGGTAAATGATTTTGCTTCTCTTGATACCTTTCTCAGCACTTCTGTTTCCCTTCTCCATCCTCCTTCTCCTTACGAAATTTACAGTTAATAGGCCCTAATGTTCCTCAGTGTGTTTTGTTTGTGGGAAGGGGGGCAGGGAGGAAGGTGTTTGAGAGTTTTTTGGTGGCTTTTTTGTTGCTGTTTTTGACATAAGAATTTTGGCTACGTGTATGACTGGTTTTCTGCATGCCATCCACAAACTATCAGCAGCTGCTTCTGAAAGAAGGGCTTCAGTGCTCTGTCTTGGGGAAAACCCTGGTCTGAAGGAACCTGCTGGCAGAAATGTGATTCCCTATTGGCCTGGAGAAGGGATGGAGAGCAGATGTAATCTCTCCAAGACACAATACTCCAGGAAGAGCTCTTTCTGAAGGTATCTTTACAAGGTATTTTGCAGGCTGGCTTTGTCCAGGCTTCGAGCCAATGCCAGTCTGGAGACTGTTTAATTGTGCTAATGTTCAGCTGAGCCTTAGCTTAATACCCCACCCTCAGCAGGACTTGTTGCCTTAGACTCAGTCTTGCATTTCTGGGGCCACACGTGCTGGGACCCTTCCCCTGTGCTCTAAGAGCCTGGGCAGTATAACACTTCACCCTGGAACAGATCCAGAAGAAGTAATA
The DNA here is from genome assembly GCA_013398125.1 of Aegotheles bennettii. Taxonomy (NCBI): domain Eukaryota; kingdom Metazoa; phylum Chordata; class Aves; order Caprimulgiformes; family Aegothelidae; genus Aegotheles; species Aegotheles bennettii. The sequence continues at coordinate 63,828 of VZRW01005842.1, read as the reverse complement.
TTTTTTTTCCCCTGTGAAGAGCTGTGTGTTTGCTTCATGAATCTCTAATTGTTCTGGCCTTGTTTTGTGGTGAAATACAGTCTTGTAACCTGAATTATTTTCATGGAGACATTTACAAATACTAATCACTTGTCCTCATAACCCCCTAAAGCAAAAGTATACTTTTGTTTAATTATTTGTTTGACAAAACAAAATTGCTGTGGTATCTCCAAAGGGATTTTTAACAATAAAATATTCTTGCTTTTTCTTCAGTGAAATTAGGCAACTGTAGATGGGGTTTCACCTTCAATAGCAAGTTACAGTCCAGATGTGCTTTGTCTCTGATAAAGCTGCATGTGAAAAATACGTAGGTATGCAATGCAGATCTTTCCTACATGCCTTAGATTTATGACAAGACTCCTCCGTGGTTCCCAGACCTGGGTTCACAGGGATCTCACACACTCTAATCAGATTTGTGGTAGTCCTCCTGGAATGCAGGGCGTCTCTCCTGTACAGTAACAGGTGTCAGGGGTTGCATTTGGCATATTACTTCCTCCTGATTTAATTAAGATGAAGAGGAAGGGGGAAGACCGAGTGACCCACTACAGGCAAGTGTAAAGGGGAATTTTTAAAATTCAATCTTGCTGCAACTATTCTAGGAGGAGCTGCACAGATCCCAAAGCATTTCTTGTTCCAAGCAGGGGTGAAAGATAGGGCAACTCTGCCTTGCTGGCCCTCTGTTGCCATTCAGGAACTGCATGCACTGCTGCTGGGCACGAAGAAATGCATATGGTGCTTCTGCTGTGAGTGAGCAAAGCAAAGGCATCACATTCTGCTTCTACACACTCCCAGATTAGCTCCAGTTCACTCAAAGCAGATTTGCACAAGTGCATCCACACCTGAAAAGCAGCCCAACGACAGCCTGAAGCAACCACAGGATCTTTAAACTGTTTTCACTAATCTCTTCCATTTTAGGATGGGATATAAAATAAACCTGTTGAAAAGACTGAAGAACTTGGTCTCCAGAGGGTGATGTTGTAGGAAAAGACACATTGAGCAATGATAATCCAGCAAGGGCACAATTTCAAATTCTGCCTAGAGTTTAAATGACCTGCGTGCCGACCTTGTATGTCACCTCTATAATTAAGAGCAGCACGAGCTGCTGTCTTGCAAGATAAGTTCACAGGAACCTCTTGCTTAAAGTTTCTCCTTGTAAACCAAACCAACCAAACCAACAGAAGTCAGAAAAATCTCTTTGAAAACCTTGACTTCAGGAGTGTGCACCTTACTGACTTTGATTTGGAAGTACCTACGTGGCTATAAGAATTAGCACTCAGGAATATTTATCCTTAAACAAAAGTTCACATGTGACAAGACACTGAAGCAACTCCCCTGCAGAGTGGAATTAAGGAGACACAACTCTGGGGAGGAGGAGGAACAGGCACCAATTTGTCAAGCAGAATAAAAAGCCAAAGCAAACCAGCATTTGAGGCCAAAACCTCTCTTACCTGCAACTCCTAACATCCCTAAAAGATCAAGTAAGACTGCCACTTTTTAAGAAAAAATAACACATTCAAAATGAAAGATCAATTGAAAGAAACTTATTATCTAGCTCAACATTTGAAGCAGAGGATAAACTCTGGATTTTAAAATTTTAATTTCAGGTCTGTTCGTCACTTCCAGGTGGACTGCTGTGGATCATTATGGCAGAGCATGTCCAACAGCACGTATTATAAACACTGTGCAATCTGATACTCAATTACTCTTTAGGTATTTAGAAAAAGAAACCCTATGTATTTTCTGCTGTGTTAGCACTCAGCACATACATGTGGGACTGGATAACTTCAAAGCACATTAGAGGTTTTATGCAAAGTTGATTAATCCTTGTGTTGTGTATCAGGTTTTCCAGCTGCTCCATGCACAAAGACCTGCAGCCCTTCTTAATGCTGGGTCTAGGTACTCCTGCAGCATGTGCTGTATTTGCACAGCTGAGCAGAAACCTAGCGTTCATTGTACTACCTATTCACAGATACTGTTCTTCTTCCAACAGATCCAGCTCAGTGTTTCAATGAAGGGAGAAATGGAAGGAACTTCTTTCTTTCTACTGGAGTTCATTCTTCTTCTGAAGGTACTAAACTAACCCAGATGGGAAACTGGGTATTTTCAATTACCGTGCAAAGAAAAAGAACCAAGCACAGCCTTCATCTAGTTTAAATGATTTTACCATTCATTAAATAAAGCCAAGCATTTAAGAAATCTCAATGAAACTGAAACCCATAATAGTAAACAACTCCACTCCCAGGTGTAAAGAAAACAAACCAGAAGCAATTTTGGAAGTATCAGACCTATTCAGAATTCAGTAAATTAGCTTTCATACTTTTATCTCAGATGGGAAGATGGAAGCAGAGCTAGCTGAAAGCTGGGAAAAACTCCTACATATTGAATGATACCCCCTCTGCAAAAAAGTAAGCTCACTGCAATATCATGTAGGGCCAAGAATAATAATGTAAAATATTAAATGAAGACAAGTAATTCCCCTTTTGTGTGGTTGCAGCATGTCTAAATTATTTGCTATAATGTAGGTAAAGCAACATATTAGACTGACAGAAAATTTATTAATACATCTAAATCACCCAGCTGTACCCCATTCCAGTCACACCTGCCCCATCTCCACAGATCTCTCTATGCTCTGCTTGAGCTGACCAGGTTTGGCAGTGATAGAAACCTGATTTAAAGAATTTACCCTTTTATCCTCCCATTGCTCTGCAAGGTCTATACCACCTAGAGAACTTGACTAGAAATGCAGTTTTTTACCACTCTGTATTCTCTTGAGCAGTGCTTTTAAAGGATTTTTTTTCTGTGTGGATCAAGTGCTGTACAAAAACTTTGGTCAGGGAAGCAGTTTTCTCATTATTGAAATTTTTCCTAATCTCCTGGTGTTGGTAATCAATTTTTTTTCTGTTTTGTTTTGGTTTCTTTTTCTTTTAATAATCCACATTTGAGGATAGGCTCTTAAAAATATAAGTGTGTGCATTACTCACTGTAGCCACTCCTCTAAAATCCAGCAGAATATTTAGTACTTGAAATCTTAGCCTAAAGGCTAATTAAGGCTCCCAGTTTCTGGATTTAAAAAGTAAAATGAAGAGTCTACTAATTTGTATTATTCAAGTGCTTAAGTTCAACTGTGGTGCTTTTCCAAAGTAATGGCTAACGTCGGCATTACTGTCTGTGAATAGCCTGTATCCTTGTGTAGGAGCTTTTACTAATAAGCATTTTATTTTTGCATACTTCCAGTTCAGCTACTGATGCGTAAACTTCTGCTGCAAACAAACAGGCCTGAAAAAAAGAGCTGATGCAGAGAATTTCACTTCCATTTAACTGGCTTCTTGGCTGTTGCGCGAGAGCACTCAAACCAGGGACATCAAATCACCTCCAGATGTTCCTTCAGGGATAACTGCAAGGGTGGTAAGGTAAGATGCAGCTCATAGAGGATAATTAATTCAGTTGCAAAAGAATATGTATGGCAAGCAAAGCCCTAACCTGAGCCACAGCAGGGTTTCTTTGCCGGTACTTAAGGCCTCCACATTGCACATGTTGCAAAGGACAGGCAATAAATTCTGCCAGCAAATGCACAGTCTTCAAAGTCCCTGCTGGGCATCTCTATCCTCCTACCCCATGTAAAGCAGCACACAGATTCACAGGGTCTGTATATTCAAGATGCCACCTCAGCCCATTGTTAGTCTGCAGCAAAGAGCTCCCACACCTTTCTCCTCCATCCACTATGTAGCCTGGAAGCAGAGCGGCTCAGTCAAGGGGAACCATCCTGGGAGACTCCAGGCTGACCCTACTTATTTGCTGTAGATCTCCAGTTGTTGAATATACTAAAGCTTCAAGTGTGGGTAAGGCTCAAATATTCAGACAAAGTATTACCGTACAATAGGAGGTATTTCAAAGGAAAACCAGGGAAATGCTGTAAGGATAACTCTAAAGCTGTCCCATGCAGCATCTGGAAACACGACTGAAAAGGACAATATCCTTAGCTGCCAGGTCTAGACCTGAACCTCAGCCACGTACACTGGCAGTAACCGCAAAAGCTTCCTCTTCAGTAGACATGAAGTAGTTGCCAGCTAAAGACATTAACAAATGTATAACAAGGCAGTCTACTTCTGTGAATTTTAAATTATACTGTCCTGGAGAATGCTTACATCTGTGGTTTTCTGAGGAGTACTTATCACTGCTGAGAAAAACTGGCAATGGATAGGTAAGTCCAAGACCATAATCTGCAAGGCAGGATGGCTGCAACTCACCCAGATCAGCATTACCAAGAGCAGAAAGCCGTCGTCTCTTAGTGTTTTCATAATGCAGACAGGTTTTATTTAGCAGATAGTCACAAAAGTTGTGGTTATTCTGTGTTCTTACTTTAACATGTTCTTACTTACTGTTTTAACACTTTAACATAGGTAAAACCATTTCACTTTTATGCTTGACAGCACTGAAGAAAGTAGCGTGCTGACAAGGACTTTCTTAAATAATGAGAAATCAATTCAACCTATTCAAGGCTAATGATGCTGAATATACTTCTTCCTATTAATTAGACAAGCTGCAAATAAAGTTTCTTAGGTAAAGCTCAAAGACAGGCCTATCCTATAGCTTTTATAAAGCACACCTTAACACAATTAGATGGTGATGCCAAAACTATTTGCATTGCATGAAGTATATACATGAAAGAAAAAACAAATAAACAAACAAACAAACCTGCTGTATAAATGCTCCATGGATGGAGGTATCCATACAGAATATACCTGCATGGATTCTCCGTTTTTGTCTCTGGAGCCAGAACCTCATTTAATGCTACCTAACCATGACACTAGCAGCTCTCCAGATGCTGTACACAGTAGATCAGATGCATTATTTTCCCGGTACATATCACGTGATGTGAGCAGGATGATGCTGGTAACTTCACACTCTATTTCTTGGCATTTTTTTATGGTATTATCTGACCATAATTTTGTCTTAAGTACTTTTACTTCTAAACATTGTATAAAGCACAAAAGAATCATATGAGTTACACCTTGTGCTTCATGTTTTAAAATAAAGCTTCACCCTCCACTAGCTCCTCCAGCAGAGCTAGTCAGTGGAAAAAAGCCTGAGATTTTAGGCAGCAACCCTGGTCTCATGCATATCAAGTTGACTCTGGAGTAATTCAACTAAAATCAAAAGAACCATATTCATGCTACTGCTGAATTTGAATTCATGGTAAGGAAGACTGCATAAAATGACCTGGCAGAATCTTTCTGTCACAACTGCTAATAGGAAAGGAAAAGAAAACCAAACAAACAGCTTTAGTTTTCAGATTAAGAAGGGATGAATCTGTCAATCAGAAGCAACATTTTTTCTCCTCCCAGGTCTTTAGTTGAAAGCTACCCACAGCTAATGTGAAATCAAAGCCCACAAAATATGAAATCTCAGCGTTTGTTGATTTATTTTTAGAACAGAGACAGAAGATTTCAGAAGCATTATTATAAATAAAGATAAGTCTTCACTTGGAAGCAAATCAGAAGAGCTACCTCTTCAAAGTGTTCTGCGAAGAAAATATTTTGGAGTAATGTATCTTGCTTGGCATGCATAAGGACAGCACTATCCTTATCATTAAATGTCTAGTCAGGTATTCCCAGCACAAATTCCTTAAATACGGTGTCAACAATTATGGAAAGTTAGCACTTGCAAAGACTCTAGGGCATTTTCCACTCATAATTATTTGCTGAGAGCATTATAGACGCCAATCAAAACACCAGAACCAGGAGCCTCCTTTCATTACAATTGCAAGATGAAACAGGAGAAGAAAACAAACTCCTCAGAAGAAAAGGAATGACACAAAGGCATAGTTGGGAATGCTGCTGCTGCCTGACAGGATCCTGAGGTTAGCATCTGTCTCTTATTGAGCAGAGATACCCACGTTATATATAGATGCTGAGCAGAAGGGTGACTTAACTTCCTTTCTACTAGAGCTTGAATTTCAGGAAGATTTCTGTATCAATGTAATTGAGGCTCTTTGATTTAGATTTGTATGTCAGCCTTTTTCTGTACAACAGAAGTCCTTCTGTAGCCCTTTAGTGCAATGGAGTTCTCGAGAAATCAAGGCTATACACTCTCAAAAGCAGAGGATTTAAACCAAGGATTCAGACAGGTATCATCAATCACCAGCAAGCAAACATTTGGGTAAAAAAGTGAAGTACTATAATTTATTTCCCCAGCCCAATTTCTGGTTAAGGTACCCTGGAATGGTCATGAATATAAGATGCTTAAATGACCATAAAATAATTAATTTTTAAATGTGAAGAATTATTTAAGGATTAATTATTCATAGCCCTCTTCCTACCTGCAACACACTTTTAAATCTACAATCTTTCCTTGTCATCATCAAAAATGTTCCCAGACCACTGCAGCAATTCTATGGCACTGTCTTGTTCTTTCACAGCGTTAAGAATAATAAAAAAAGCAGACAGCATGACAAATTTGACAATTATTTACAACCAGTTATGCTAGCAGTAAACAAACTGCAACTTCTTATCACAGAGCTCTTGTACCTGAAATGCTCTGTGTAATTAAAATTATATTACCTGTTAAGAGCTTAATGCAGTAAGAGGAGGGCTGAGACCACATCGGTAATTTACAGCAACACTGCACTTGGGATAATTGCTGTATCAGTGTAAAGCTAGCACTACAAGGGAGGACATTGAACCGAGTTCTCACTTAACAGAAATCCAAAACATCTTCAGGGATGGAAGTGCATAGGTAAGGTAACCAGACAATCTTGCAATCATTTACCGAGCCATAGCAATCGATTCAGGACTAAGGCATTTTTAATGCTGCTGGTCTCAGGTTGAATGACATTACTCCCATTCCGCTTGTGTCTTGTTTCCCCAGAGTCACCAAGGGGCAAGTAAAAGGGCTGACGTGGAGTTAAGGCAGGCAGCCCTGGAAGGACAGTGGTGCCTGAAGGTGGCAATAAGTCAACAGAAAATGTTGACAACAAACAATCCCCATCACGCTGGTGGCACATCATATGAAATGTAATTGCTGAATGCAAGTTATCTGTAGGAAAAGGGCCATACAGGGTTGACCTTGGTTCATAGAATGGTTTCTGTTGGAAGGGACCTTAAAGACCATGCAGTTCCAATCCCCCTGCCATGGGCAGGGACACCTCCCACCAGACCAGGTTGCTCAAAGCCCCATCCAACCTGGCCTTGAACACTGCCAGGGAGGGGGCAGCCACAACTTTCCTGGGCAAGCTGGGCCAGTGTCTCACCACTCTCACAGGAAAGAATTTCCTCTTAATATCCAATCTGAATCTGCCCTCTTCCAGTTTGAAACCATTCCCCCTTGTCCTATCACTACCTGCCCTTGTAAAAAGACCCTCTCCAGCTTTCCTGTAGGCCCCTTCAGGTACTGGTTGACCAGTTCATGATAAAACAATTGTTTCACTTCTCACCTGCACAAGCTAACCTGACCCTGCTGCAGCTCATATAGCAACTAACTAGAAAAATTATGAGTAAAATAGCTCAATTACAGATATCTGGTGGGTAAGATTAAATTAATGTCAATTTTTTTTTTTTAGAAAAAAAAAGAGTCTGTGTTAGTCTGCCATCAAGACCATTTGAAACAAAGGTAAAAAACCCAACAACTTAAAATTACTTGAAAGATATCAATGTTTAATTGACTTCAAGGTCAAAATTAGACAATTTACTTGTATATTCTCAGAAAACCCATTCTGGATTTCAAGAATAAATCTAGTGAGGTCAAGGGAGGAAATACCTTATTCCCTGCTTTCTCTGTGAATTGCAAGTGTGCAGAACCCAGAGAGTACCTGAAAACACAGGTTTACCTGTGTGAGCTGTGTAAGCGTGGAGCTCATATGATGCAAAAGCCAGCAAAACCTTTATCACCTACGTTGGAAAACACAGGCTAGAAATACCCGGGTAGCTACATCAACATGCAAAACCTGCCAGCTTTGCCAAGTACAGGGAGCTCGTTTCCTGAGCCCTGCTCCACTTTCCTGGGATCTGGGCTCTGGCCAGTAAGCAGCCATTCGAGAGGAGGAAGTTTGATCAGCATGAACCTGAACGAGTTACCTACCAGTGTGGTAATCGAGATCAAAACAATTCTGTCAGCCCAAGCCACTTCGTCTGTACACTAAGGGTAACACTTCTTTGCCTTGTAGCTGACTCAGAGGAATGCACATGGAAAGATTTAGATGTTGTTATAATCGCCTAGCTGCTCTTCTTGCTTTCCTGTTTTAAGAAAGCTTCCTGAACAGATGGTGAATGGGATCACTCACAATGTTCCTTTCAGGTAGGATGAAGCACTGATGGAGCAAAGCATATACAGAAACGATTCTGCAACTGCAAAAAGATTCTCTAAAAAAAAATCCTTATTTTAAATATCTTTAGCAGTATATTCCCTTTTTCAGAAGAAAAAAAACCCTCACAACCACCACCTTCTTTGCATTACATCAAACTATAATGAAGTAAACAAGTATTACTATGCCTTGACAGGAAGTTAGTGCCTATACTTAAATTGTCTTATTTAATGAAGTGCAGGCTAGTGCAATGAGATAAAATCTCACCATATGCTTCCCTGGCCCACTGGAATTAGCAAGGAGCATGATCTGATGCATGGCTGTTATACCCTTTGTAATAAATATAGTAAAAGCAGTGCTGCAAACATTAGCTAGAGCTAATACACACATCTTGCTCCAGACCAACACACACATACACCTCTCCAGAGGGAACTAGTGATCCATTTATATACATCAGCTCTGTAGTGTTCAACTAGTTTCTTGTCTCCTTGCCCAGGTGTGCAATGAAGTGACACTTCAGTGATTCGCAGCCTTGATGGTGTTTGCCATAGCTGTAAGGCAGGCACAGATTAATTGAAGTCAGCTGTACAAGCCCCGACTAAGCAATATGGTGTGAGCCCCAATGGCATTGAGGGGTGGATTTGCCCAACTCCCTCACCAGAAGATCACAGAATCACAGAATTCACAGAATCACAGAATTCTAGGGTTGGAAGGGACCTCGAAGGATCATCTAGTCCAACCCCCCTGCCAGAGCAGGGTCACCTAGAGTACATCACACAGGAACGCATCCAGGCGGGTTTTGAATGTCTCCAGTGAAGGAGACTCCACAACCTCTCTGGGCAGCCTGTTCCAGTGCTCTGGCACTCGCACAGTGAAAAAGTTTTTCCTGATGTTCACATGGAACCTCCTATGCTCCAGTTTGCATCCATTGCCCCTTGTCCTATCATTGGACGTCACTGCAAAAAGCTTGGCTCCATCATCCTGACACTCACCCTTTACATATTTGTAAACATGGATGAGGTCACCCCTCAGTCTCCTTTTCTCCAAGCTAAAGAGACCCAGCTTCCTCAGCCTTTCCTCATAAGGGAGATGTTCCACTCCCT